>JAAGAY010011807.1:0-12024 GCA_011801015.1 Ardeotis arabs
TTTTTTTTTTTTTTTTTTTTTTTTCTGTAAAGGTACGCTATTGTTAACTTGCTGAGCAGCCACAGTGTTTGTCTTCTATCTCCTCAGCATTTGAGTTAACTTGATACACTCTGTATTCATCAATAGCAATGACTTTTCCTCGTCATGTTACTATGTAATAAGACTGAACTAAGCTTAAGTTTCTAACATGTTGTGTTGCAGTGCATTGTATTTGCAAACTCTATGTAACTGCTTTTCACTTATGTTTATTACAATGTTTAAACCTGCTACTTTTTCCTTTCCTGGTGAGTACGCAAAGCCTAATTTCTGTATTTTCCCACGTAGAACAGAATAGCTGTACTCCCCAGTTTTGCTGTGTGTACCAGTAGAACTCTGGTTTAACTGTATGTGTAGAGCACTGTAAAATACATTTTCATTATGTGATGAAGCCAATGTAAGAAGTATGTTCAAAGTTAGTTTTGGAATACTTACTTTTAGAAACTTTTTTGCTAATTTCAAGAAGCATTCAATAGGAAGCAATTGTTCCTGTATGCAAAATACTGGGGAAGTTGGCTTGGAAGTCCGTTCCAATATGAGATTATCTCTCATTAAAACCAGTCAGTTTTCTAAATTTTCTTGATTTTTCTGGAAAAGTGATTTGAAGAGTCTTGAACCTTGTTTGGAAACAGCATTTGACTTTATTTTATGCTTGCATGTACCTCTGACTGCAATACCTGTGGGCCACTGTGCGTAATGGCTCATCGGATAATCTTGAGGTACCTTGTTAACAGTGAATGTTTATTTGGCATTTAATCTCATATTTATTTGTCTATAAATTCATTCAGCATGAACTGAGACTTTAGTGCTCTGATCTCCATGAAATGTTTGCTAGTATGTAACTGAATTATTGTACATTATATTACAACCCATTTACTTGTTCCATTAGTAATACCAGAGACAAAAGTTGTTTAATCAGTCACATCAAAGGCAACTGTTTAGTTTTGTATTTTTGACGTAAGCTAACATCTTAAGTTCAGATATGAAGTCCAGTTCTTTAAACTGGAGTCATTTAAAATGACACCACTTAAAATTTATTAGATCTTTTTTGTTGTTGTTTAGAAGCAGATCCTGATTATTCTGGGATTCTGATTTGGCAAGTAACTTGATCAGGGTTTTTCTTCCTCCCTGTTAAAATAAAAGCATGCTTAACTGACAGTTATACAAACCCATAACATAATCAGTAAGATGTAAGGTGGATAGTTAAGGACTATATTCAATGGTAAATCCTGCGTTAAGAATGCTGCATATCTTGACTCTTTGTATGCTTCCTGCTTCTGCTGAAGTCTCAGAAATAGCGGATATACAGCTAAATGTAGAGTGTCTTTATAATTTGCAGTGTAAAGGCTAGGAATATCTAACATTAAATTAGAGAAGAGCTTATAAAATGACAGGAAATGGAAGATGAGAAGGTTTAACATGTCACATTGACAAGTATCTACACTAAGCTCTGAAAACATGTTAAAATTACAGTTTTACACTATAAGGTCCTTTATTTGCAGTTCTACAGAGGAAAAGAAAATTTCTTACTTTAAGAGTGTATTTCAGTAAATTAGTCTCGAGTTATGTGAGTGTATGATTTTCTTCGGAGGACCTGTGATTGGAATATGTAACTGTACTAGAGATTAGTATGAGATGAAAATAGCTTTGTCTGTAAAAGTATTGCAGAGACGTCTGGTTTTCTGTCCTTTCACAATGACTGCGACTAAGGCAGAGTTAAAGACAGTAAGAACATGAAAATTACTACAGGTAGGTCAAGAAGAGGTTGGGAATGTTGGTTATGTTAATTTTTGTATTGCAAAGCCTAGGCTTCAGCATGTATAATCTACTTGGTGTCTGTATTTGGACATTTAGGAACAAAGGCTGTGCAAGACAGCAACTTTTAGGTAAGTAACATGCATATATTCTTCAGCTTAGGGCCTTGTCATATGTCAATAAGACAAAGATAAAAAGAAATTTAAGAATTGGTGGTTAGAACAGAGAAACTTGTGGCTATTGAGGAAGAATGGCTTAATGTGAATTTGCTTTTTTAGCTTTATAAAACATTTAATGAGATTTTATGAGACCTCTTGCTTAACTCAGTTGGGGACATTATATGCAAAATCTGTGCTTTTTATTTTGCCATAAGAAGATCTAGGGTTGGTTTGAATATATGTAACAGTTCTGTATCTGGGACAGCTGAGGGGGAAATGAGTGGATGTTCGCTGTTGCACACATTGGATCAAGATGTGACGAGATGTGATCTGTGCTCTGTTTCATCGAAGTAGTTAAATGTCAGTTGGTTGCTTCCATAAATTAGAATGTACTTCTTTTAAACAGACCTCAGTATAAGTTACAAAAAGTAGCGTAACCGGAGTTAAGCTATGCTGAGTAAACTATACCTTTAGCTTTTCTGCACTACCTGCTTCACTGCGACTTCATTAGCTGAGCAGTGATTTGAGGGTTGAGATAATAATTACTTCCTTGACCAACTCTTTAATGTAGGTAGAAAAGCAAAATGTGTCAGGTTAGTTTGCGTTCTTGCAACATTTTCATGTATTTGAGCTGTTAAAATCAGTAGAAGATGAAACAAGAATTATTAGTAATATTGGGGTAAAAACGCTGCGCAAAGAAAATCCCAAATATGTTTAGTGTTATTTCAAAATGTGATTTTCTGATCACTACCTCTCTAGCATACAGTGAGAACGTGTATTAGATGACTCTTGCGTTATGAGTAGGTAGAGTCATCTGTAAAACTAATTCCTTTTAGAAATGAGCACTGGAGCATTAGTTATTCCACCTCATCTGAGCCAGGAACGAAATGCATTGCTGAACTTTTGTGCTTTCCCCACTCCTACATTGTTCTGAACTTGTACATCTCTGCTGTATTTAGCATGCGTATGTTGTGTGGGTTTTCCACAGTTCTTTGCTAAAAACTTTAACATGTAGCTGGAGGCCTGCAGATGGAATAAGATGTGAATATTTTTCTTTGCTGCTCTCTTGGTGAATAAATTAAGTGGGGTTTTTTTTTCTGTTATAGTTTTTATTTGGTTTTAGGATAACTTACGGAGTTCTGCATGAGTAAAAATAGACATGCTAAATACTTCTACTACTTGTAAAGTGTACAGATGGTACAGCTATCAATACTCAGCTTGAACCTCTTCATTTTATCATTGATGTAAACAGAAGCACTGGGTTCTAAAATACTTTCTTTTTAAAGATATGTATATATATATATATATTTTTTTTTTTTTAATTTAGGCAGAAATTAGTAATTTTCAAATTTTGGTTGGATGGAACATTCTTACTGCCCTCTATAGACCCTGCTGGTTGTGGTAGATGATAGCTGTGTATCTAAAAACCCTGAGCTGTATTTCTTCATTTTATTTATTGCCAGTTTATAATATTCCTGTAACTATTTCATTTGAACCAGAAAACTTCGCCATCCTTTGGGAAAGAAGAAGGTATTCACACGTGCAAGGTCCCTGAAATGGCTGTGATTCAGGGAATCTAGAAGCCCTCTCTTAGTTGATGGGAAAAGGCAGATGCCTCTAAGAATTTGGCGTGTCTGAGTTAGAGGCTTCAAGAAGGCAATGTGAACACATTCTATCTCGGTACTTGAGTTTGTTTTAGTAAATGGTAAGAAACATTAAACTGATCTTCTGCTGTTTTTATTTGAGCATGATGATTTGTTTTATAAAAAAAAACCCTGGTTTGCATGTGAGGAATATTTTTATATATTTTGAATATTTTCACATTAGTCTGTGTTTTCATTTGAGTCTTCATTGACATCAAATAGTGATCTTTCAGGACAAGTGAAAACACTATTTTAAATCTCTGCACTTTTGTTACTTTATATAAAAAAAATTTTACAAATTTAATAGAAATGTCATTTTAATTCACAGAGAGGAGAATTGCCGTATAATTTTATATTGCTAGTGGCAAGTTTTAATATAAATATCTTAATCATAGAAAGGTGTGAAACAATTTTCTGATAGGCTTCCTTTATTAAATGAGCCTCTACTAGATGAACATCACTTCCGATTTCTTCTCTAAACCCAATCTTTTTTCATTAGTACTGATAACCAGCAATGTGGTATTTAGACCGTTAGTCTATATTATGTATTTAGTATTACTAGAAACGCTCTGCATTAAGGATTATTCTCTATTAAGAATTAATTACTCTAAATTGACAATGCAAGGAAGGAACCAATGCATCTGTAGTGAGAATTTGTAAGGCAGCCAACAACTTTGTTCACAAATGAGGGGAGGAAGGAGGACCAATAAGTTTGTCTCCCATCCCTGGCCATTTATTAAAAAAAATATTTTTTCATTTTTTTTTAAAATGTCTGTTGGTGTAGCTTTTTGAAGGATTTCCTAGCTTATTAAAAGGAACTTCTAGCAGTCTGGTGTTTTGGCCAATTCCTAGAAGTGTGCTTTCTTCTTGATCTTATTCACCCTTGCAGAGGGTTAGTAATAGACATTGACACAAAAAAACCCTTTAGGTTTCTTTTTCTCTTTTTCTTTAGAACTTTAATAGTGACCTGTGTGAGTCTACGTGTCATTGGCTTTTAGGAACTGTCTTCATGGCTTCTTTTTGCCAGAAACACAGTCACAAATTCCAAGTCTTTCTTTATACTTTTGTGTTACTTATCTTAATCCTCTGCCAAGCTACAAAGAAGTTGGAAAATATTTATTTATCTTCCCATCACTCCAGTCTAGCAGGAAAGATTCTTTCTGGTCCAAAAGTAAATGATTAGAGGGAGACTCATGGTGTCAGAAATCCCACAGCTCCCATGTTGTTGTTGCAGGTGGCTTTGGAAAGTCTGGAACACTTGGAGGGAGTGGAGCATCTAAGAGCTAATTAATGAGGGCTGGGCTAGAGAATGGAACAATGTGTGGGGGACAGGGGTAGAGTTGAGACAGTCATCATTTTACTGTATGTGTCCTTTCATTTCTTCCTTCCCTTCTCCCCAAAAGGTTTGGGTTGTATGCTTTCACTATCGTGTCAATAGATGTGCATCTGTTCATTTTAGTCCTGCTGTGGGATTTTTTTTTTCAGTAGTTTCTTTCTGCAAAGGAGGGAAGGGCAGGCTGCAGAAAGGTAGTCACGTATATCTGACAACTCTAGCTTGTAATTATTTTCTTCCAGCTAGTAGGTGTTCACATTTTCTGTGATACTCTGTCTAGCTTTTCCTGATTTTAAGAAACTGGTATGTCTTCTGTTACAAAATTTGGGGAGAATGTTTTTCTAATATACTATATCTAGGTATCATTATTGTATATTTAACATAATGGAAGAGCCAGGTGTGTGCTCTCTCCTTGAGTAATTTGAATCCATGTATTTGAAACAATGCCTTAACTACTAGGCAATAAATGAATCTCATGCTGTTGTTCTCACTGGAGTCCGTCTTGTCTTGGATAATTAAAGAACTGGGTTTTTTTTTATCTCAATCATGAGGATGCACGTCTGCAGGGAGTCCATCTTGGTTCTTAGGTTATTCAGTGAGTTATTTCCATACAGTGACGTCAACAGGAAAATTTGACCGATACGGACCCCAAAGTATATTGTAACAGTATGATTTGGATACTCTTCTGGGACACTGGAGAAGAAGGCCTAAGTTTTCTTTGGCAGAGGAGTCACTCCAGTGGGTGTACTGCATCCTGGGTAGATGTCATCTTCACTGGTCTACTAAATAAAAACTTTAAATTTATTTATTTTTTTTTAATTTTTTTTTTCCCCTATAGCTGAGTCGCTTTGGTCCTTAATTTCTAGCTTGGCAGGCATAGCTCTAATGCTTATTGGTACCTGTCTTTAGCCATACCCAAAGAATTAATCATGTGTTTTTCCATCAAGTTCCTTTAATTTTGTTTTTCTCTTTCCAGTTCTTAATTTCTTTTTGAAATTTCTGGATTTTATTACTTCTGCTTTGTAACTATTAAATTCTTTACAGTTAAATGATTTCAGCTCCCTCTTCTTGCTTCATTGACAGAATAGGAACCATGCTGAAATCATTTGGGAAAAGATACTAACACAAAAATCAGCTGAAAGTTACTGGGAATTTTTTGTGACTATGCATTTTTAAGACTTGTATTGTGTCAAAAATAAATATAAACTTTAAAATATACTCACTGTGTTGTGATGAAGAGTGTTCATTTTAATCCTAAAATCCCCACAGATGGAGTGGGCGAAGGCACGGTCGGCACTGGTTACAGTCTGAAGTCTTTAGTTCTTGCATGGGCAAGGAAACTTTTTTTCCTGAATGCTTGAATCTTAATGCCTGAATATGTTATTTCTTGATTAATTTTTTTCGCTTGCTCTGCAAGGGTTCTGAGTCATTGGCTTTTACATTTTAAAAATGAACTGAGTTTTCCTAAAACTACAGCTTCTGTCTTCTGTTTTTTGACTAGGTAATTTGTGGTAGTCTTGTAAGGTAATGACCCCTTGACTAAATATCAGTATGCTAAATGTAGTATGTGTTTCCGTGTTACCTGATGGAAAATTAGTCTCCTTTACTTATTAAAAAAAATTCGTTTCTGCAGTGTCTTGTATAGATCCAAACAAAGATTGCTTAAAGTATGCTTTCTAACCATAGAAAGAAATTCTAATCATTATTAGAACGCTTGAAGCTGATCTCTTCATTAGTGCTCTCAAACTGAGAACGGGGGAGTGTTGCTAAAAAGGTAATTGGTGTTACTGTGTAACATCCCCAACCTCATACCTGCTGTAATTGTCATTCTTTTTCAGTGCCTCCGTTTATTTTCTGCAGATGTTAGCATGCATGTTTGTTGCAGTCAGCCTCTTGCTGAACAAATCTTAAGGTTACTAAGATTGGTTTTTGTCACAGGAAAACAATGGGCTTCATGTGTACTTTAAATGTGCCGTGATTGCAGAAATGTTTCCCAGGCTTTCCCCATGGGTCAGGGCATGGTGTAAAAAGTAATGTTTACTTACCTTGCAAGAGGTCAAGATGTCCAAGCAGAACTGTGTTCAAATATTCAGCACCATGGAAACTTTGTTAGCACTCTGGTTTTGTATGTAACATGTTGTATTTTTTACTTAATTGATAATATTTTTTTATTATGTTTTTCTGCACAATTTGCAACCAAAATAAAATGTAGAAGCCATACCATGTTGTACGTTGGTGATGCAGTTCCAAAATTTTCATTATTATAAGAGCTAATAATTTGTTCATCAAAATCACTATAGCCAAGTTCCAGCAAAGAAGTGGTTTTTCTCGAGGCAGGCGTAGGGCTGTGATTCTTTGGTTTTACCAGTTTAACTATTACAGAAAGAGAAAATAACATGTTGCAAGTTTTTCTACTGTTTCATCAGTGTTAAAATGTAAGTGCTCTTGGTAAGTATTATCTGTATGTATATAATGAAATCCTTGTAGCATTAGAAAATATTTAAAAATATGTTTAAATTGCTGGAAAATAATACTTGTGTTCCTAATCACAACTGGCAGAGCAAAAACTGGCAAAAAAATGGCTTGATTGTTTCCATTTATGTAATCATTCATTCCCAAAAAGTAACAACTTTTGAGTTTTTGGCAGAGGGTTGTGTCACTGCTTGGAAGATAACCACGTCTTCCACAGTGTTTCCTGGATATATGGTGCGTGTTTTACCTTTAGCTTTGCAAGAATGGCAGTTGTCAGAGCTTTCCTTTTAAGCCTTTCCACATTTTGTATGTGACTCTTAATGGAGAAGGGAGCGGTCAGGAGGTTTCTTGCCTATGCGCTGTCCTCCTGAGTCATTGGAGTCAGGGAAGATCCCTGTGCTAATTGCAAGTTAAGACAACCAGTGTGCAGAGCAAGTGCTAGCTTAATGGCAAGGCATTTTGTCATTCAAAATAGTTACAGAATTTCAAATGGGGGAAAAAAAACCCCAACAATCCTTTCTGTCTCCATTATCAAGAAATCTCCCTTTTCCTTATTGAAAAGTGGTAAGAAACTATCACCAAATATATGTTCTCTTATGAAGTAAAAACCAGCTTCCAGGGGTTATGTGTGAACATATAGTGGGCAGTGTCGTAATATGTTGCAACTGGCATAATAATCATCCTGCTTAACACAAATGTACCGGGGAGGAGAAACAGTTTCCTTACTAATTATGCTTTTTGACTTTCTTGTATGACATCCGTCATCCCTTCAGGACTGTTGTTGCCATTTGTACTTCACTGGGCTTTTCAGCTGAAGAATTACCATTTTTGGCCATATGCTGTTTTTTAATTTATTTTGGATATTTATAATCCAGAATGATTTATTTGTATTAATCACAGTAGGAAAGAAACTTGGTAAGATTTTGATGATGCCTTCCAGAGTAGCAACTAAAAATTTGTCAGAACACTTCTAGAATAATTGAAACCTTTCCTGGCAAAATTAGGCTTTTCTGGAAACATGAACCCTTAGGCCTGCTGCTCCAGGCGGTGTAAGCAGTTCAGGATTAAACAATATAAAACTTAGGAATATCTCAGTATTTGAATTTTAAAGAAGTTGAAATCTGAGAGCCTGATATCTCTAAGGCTATACAAATCACAAGATCCTTAGAATGTGTTTGTAGCAGAGCATTTATTTATAGGCATGTCTTGGGATCTTCAAATGCTCTTTTTATTAATCTTCTATTTTTTGGTTTTTGGTACTAGACTTGTAGCAAGTTCCAGGATACTGTGATTGATGTGTTAAACATCTTTCCTTTAAAAAAAAAAAAAAGAAAATCACTTAGTTAAGCACTCTAGTTAAAGAAGTAGGTGGATTTTGAAAATGTGCTGTGTGTAAAAATGTAGGTAAGCTGTTGAGTCTAGACTGTGAAACTTTGACGTTTAAAAAAAAAGAGGGGGTTAGAGAGTACAATCTACTAGTCTTTTTTTTCCCCAATTTTCTTGATAAAAAGTTTAATTTTCTATCAGGTTATAGTAACAAACTTCCAAAAGTTTGTTTACCACATTTTTTTTTTCATTCTCGACAAGAGATTCCTTTTATATGTCCAGTTGGCCTGTATGATGCCAAGCTTCTGCTTCGCTGACAATAGGGAACCACACAGGTAATTCATGTTCAGAAATCTGTTTTGCCTTATGAATAATGTGGAACTCACTTGAGGAAATTGCAAGCTCTTAGATGTGTTTTGGTTTCCTATTTAGCAGTTACCAAAGATCATCTTACATGCTTGTAGAAGCAATGACAGTTGATGTTTTGTTCTAGATGCCTTCATGGAAAAAGAATAAAATTGGGCTACTAAAACTGAAATCACTGTCCATCAAGAGAAAGGCCACCTCCCTTCAAACTGTGGTTCATCCTTCCCAAAGGATGGTCCTGAGTCTATTGTGGGAACAACATTCCTGTCATTTTCAGACCTACAGAGAAATTTATGTACAAATTGAAGACCAAAGGTCAGGTGGTTCTTCCCAAGACTTCAGCTTTTCTTTTAGCTCACACTATTGCTGTCCCTTTCCCTTTTGCTCCTTCTGTTTCAGTTCATCTGTTTCTCCTTCTTCATAGTGTTTTATAGCCTTCCCTCTTCTTTACGTATCCCTGGGGGGAGGAGGAGCAATGCCAACACGTACAAAAACGAGTATGCTTTCTGAGCCTCTTCTCGATAATAAAAAGTCTCTTCTGTTCAGGTCATGCTTGTTGTTGAGATCTTCAGGTAGTGTCTGAAGAAGTAATCACGGTCTATATTGATTTATCCATTTCCTTTTGAGGACTGTATGTCCTGGTTACAGATTCAAATTTTCTAATCTTCCTGACTGCCAAGTTATCTTTCTAATCCTAGACTTTATTCTAGACAAGTTTTTTTTAAAGGAATATATATATATTTTTTTTTTTTTTCCTAGGACCTCCTACTTCCCTTATTTCTTTCCTACTCTTCTCTCCTTGTGCACACAAATGTGAGCGGAAGTCACAGTAATTTTCTTAGTGTATAGCAGTGAAAGTATGAAAACCCACCACCCTAACATGTATTTCCATTCTCCATATAATTTTATAACTTCAAGCTCAATTACATTTTATGTAGTTTGTGGTTTTCTTTTTGATATCTGGTATTTGTAGCTCTGTAAAAAAGATTTTAAAGTCTTGGTGTGTGTTTTTTGCTACCTGTCCAACTTAGCCAGCAGCCCAGCAGTAACTGGCCAAGAGAAAGTAAGGAATTTGACCTCCTTAAAATTGACATGCTAATAGAAGTACTCCAGGGGTTAGCTTGTCTTACTGAAAATAAGGCAAGTGTATTGCCTGAGCTCACTCTTCTCTTCTAGAGTTGTCTTGTCACTGTATTTAAAAGGAACACAATTTAGCCAGAGGTGGAGGGGAGTGTTTTTAATTATTTCTCAAGGCTATGGTTGTGTTCATCTCTTAAGTCTACAACATGGGAGCATTATTTAAAGCTGTGTAATTAATGCTGTACTGAAATCTGAGTTTGATATTTTAATTCATAGTGGTGTCAAGATTGTTCTCCTTATGCCCCCCCTTAATCAGCTAAATGTACAGATGTTCATAACTTGTTTCAGTGTGTGTCTTACTGCTGAATTCTTCTTGAAATAGAAGAATGCAGGATAGATGCAAACCAGTCTTTTTTCCTCATTGTGTCAATATCCTGGGGGTACCCTTCTGGTGCTGTACTATGCAATCCATGCTTGATTTGGAGACAAATAAATCCCTCCTCCCTTAAAACAGGTTAAACTGCAAGTTTAATTTCACTAGGATAATTCATAAAACACTGAATTAATTGTGGTATATGCATTTTGTTTGTAACGAAGGATGTCTCGGGAATGAAGCAGTATTTGTTATCAAATGCGCGTTTCAAAGCTGTGACCTAGAACAACTTTCTGAAGAACCTGATGCGAATTAATTGATTGTATAGCATGTCCTTTTATTTGTTCTTACCTGTTAGAACCATTAGGAAGACTAGAGGAAGACTTGGACAACTTCATTTTCCTTCTTGAATACAGTTCGGAAAACTAAAAATACCAAGTATTTTCCCGTTCCTCTTTCTTATAGTCAGTTTAGTTTCCATAGCAGTTAAGCAGTGGTCTTAGGAGCTCATGAGGCAATTTCTCCTGCTTAAACAATCGAACTGGAAAACGCCATCTTCCCTTACCTACTCCTGTATGTGTACATACGCATGCGTGTACTCGTTCACTTTATTTGCTGCGTAGGTCACCTCCTTTGTTTGTGTGGTGATGGTTTCCTTTGTTTCCAGTTGCACACTGACCATGAGGAATCGAAGAACTGATTCAAAGGCAATTACTTTTTTTGATGTTAAGATGTAGTGCTATAAGACTATTTTTTTCCCCTGTTTAGAATGCTAATTTGAAGTAGTCCTGCATACTTATACTACATATTTTTTTCATAGTTTGTTTACTCTGTACTCAAGACAGCTACGATAGTGTAGACTGAACATGAACAGTAAACATACTCTTACAAGCTGGTTTGAAATCTCCGGTTTTAGATGGGATTGTTGCTGGTTTTGAAGATGTCAGACTCTAACCTTAATGCTGCTTTTCACACATGAAATTGTGAGGAGTAAATGGATTCAAAAAGTGCAACAAGTATTATGTGAAATAGAAGTGGCAATATCTTCTGTGCTGTGAAGAATGCCATGACATTTGGTTCGTCTAAGATATCAGAGTACTATAATGGTGCTGTGGGAGAGAAGTGAAATGACTCAAAGAAGAAATGTTAAGCCGAAACCAAAATGTCAGTGAAGAGGTTTTTGCTCAGAAAGAAAACATACTCAGCACTGAATTTCAAGGCTTATTTACATAGTTTTGCTTTCATTGAAATAAAATGAAATGTTGCTTGTATTTAGCCGGTTTTTCTCTCTGTTCTCAAAGTCAGGAGTATAGATTTTAACCCAACTCTTAAACTAGTGATGTTACTAATGATAATGTTCAAGCTTTAAATTTTTCACCTGAACAAACAAAACTACCTTCAGTGAAAAAAAAAAAGGTAGTAAGGATGTCTAAGGGTAACTTTTCACTATTTTTTTTAGGTTTTTTTTTTTTGTTTGGGTGT
>JAAGAY010011807.1:12044-27625 GCA_011801015.1 Ardeotis arabs
TGTTTTTTTTTTTTTTTTTTTTTACTCTGAGGATGACTGAGCACTGGCACAGGTTGTCCAGGAGGGTTGTGGAGCCTCCATCCTTGGAGGTACTCAAAAGCCAACTGGACACGGTCCTGGGTAACCGGCTCTAGGTGGTCCTGCTTGGGCAGGGAGGTTGGACTAGATGACCTCCAGAGATCCCTGCCAACCTCAACCATGCTGTGATTCTCCAGAAATTGTGTCTTTGTGTATGTGGGGAAATTTTGTACCTTTCGTTCCTTACAAATAGCAGCTATTTGACAGGTACACTAATGTATGTAAGTATGAACTAATGTGCCTGGAACATTAAAGTTTGAATAGGGTGCAATTTTGTGCAAGCCTAATTGAGATCAAGTATTTACCTATATGCTTAAGTGTCTTAAAAAAATAATTTTTCTAGACTTTATGCCAATGGTACTTTTGGCCAAAATCAGTGGTTACCTCTGAGTACGTGCTGTAGTTGTCTCCCTTTTTTGAGAGAGAGAGAATATTATTTGTGTTGTCCTATTCTTACCGATCTTCAGAGAAGACTTGCAGTAAACACAAAAAAAAGTTATTTACTGTTGACTGTCTCCATCACAGTGTACCTCTTGTTTCTCTTTTGATAATTGTGTTCCTCCATCCAAGGGAGGAGGGTTTGGTATTTGGGTCACCATATAATATGAAATATTTTCTAGGTTTGTCCAGAAGAATCTGTTGCTGTGAAACTTGGAGAGAGGCTGAGATATGTGCATGTATGTCACAGTAGGGAAGTAAGGAGTTGACTTTCTGTGGCTAAGGCTTTCAGAAACCCAGAAGGTAGTTTTATATTTTCCTCTGCCTAGGAGAGGAAAGGAGTCTTCAAGATTTTTTGAAAGTTTGGAGCAGATCTCTGCATGCATCCTTGAATATTTTGGATTTTCTTCTAATCCTGTGACTTTCTCCTGTTGTAAAGTGAAGGCTCGATATCAATGCTCAGTACTTAAACTGCAATTGGTTTGTTTCCTGGTAACTTACTGCTCAAGTTCAACATTTTAATATTAAACATATGGCTATTTAATCTTCAAATACATATATTTGGCTTAGATGCTCACCTTCAAAATAACTCATGGAAGACTGAAAGCTAGTTTCTGAGCACTACAAAAATAACACTTTAATAACTCTTTACAACTTCAAAGCCTCTTTTATTATACACAAAATACATTCTAGGAGTAAATCTATATCCTATCCATACTACCTTTATCTTGAAATTTGGTATTTGAGATCCTTTATGGAGCTGGATTTAGTCTGCCCAGTTAAGCCTTAAGGGGAATTTTGTGAAGGTCTCTTTGTGTCTGTTTTTCATTCACGCTGCCTTAGCTGTTCTGCAGAGGACTGGTGGCGGAGAGGAACTGGTGTGCTAGAAGAGATGGTTAGGATCATGGTTAGGATACCTAAGGTTCTCATTTGTGGTTGGATGCAGCAGTTAGATAGGGAGCATAATTTTCAGGGTAAATGTCATGTAAAGATTACCCTCTTGTGTTAAGCAGTGAGGGAAAAGGTGATAAGAGTAGACAAACATTAAAGTAAACCAAACTTTCTGCTCTTAAATATAAAGTAGACTTTTCAGTGGAATATGCCCAAGATGGGGTGAACCTGTGTGAGAAACGAGATTGGATTTGCTTGTGGAGATGTATACTGGTAAATGAAGAGGGAAAAAAAGTAAAATATTTATGTGGGCAGCAATCTGATGGTCCCTTAATGGCAAGGATGTCTGAAGAAAGTGTCCCAATAGCTGTTGCTTGAAATTACTAAAATTAGTGTTAAAAACACCAGTAAAAAAAAATTAAATATGGTTTTGTGTGTTATTTGGTATATTTACTTTTACAAATCTAACATTAAACTATTAGAGCATTATTACATTTTTAGAGTCAAGAGCAAAGGCTTATAGACCTGTGATTTATGTGTGTTTCGAGTGAGATGTCTGTGTTTCACTCAACGTGGAGCGTGCAAAGATGGGAGGTAATGGATGCGGCGGCTGCAGCAGCAGCAGCAGTGTGTGGGCAAACTCAGAGCGAGCGCTACTCCAGCTGTACGCTTGAGGGCTCTGAAGACTGTGAGGAATGGTGCAGAAGCAATTGCAGTTGAAGAATGTATTTTAACTAAATTAGTGTGTTGTACCTGTGCAGGGTTTAATGCTTGCTGGGCCATTTGGCTATTTGCCATAATTGGCTTTCCATTCCCTTGATTGGAATCATAGATAAAAATTTGCTAATCCACTTTCTTTGCTGAAAGTATTAGAAAAGTAATCCATCTTTTAAAAATGCTCGAGCAAAATCATATGGTATAAAGAATACTTTATGGAATAATGAGATTAATGAGAGTTGTAAGGCATATACAATTAAAACATTTTTCTATGATTTTAAGTGGAAAAATGCAATCTGGGCCCTATAAAGCCGTAAGTACTTCCTCTTTTTATGCACTGCCTTTTAAATGTGCATTACATGTTATGCTTTTGTCTACATGATAAAATGTCGGTATATATTTAGGAAGAAGGAACTGCTGTTTATTTGTATTTTTCTTATGTTTGAAAATACCTGATTCAAAGTTCTTGGCTGTGTTCTTTTCTCCCTCTCCCCTCTTCTGCCCACAGGGCATCAGAGCACGCATTTTGGAAACCCTTGTAATGCTTATTCTTCTTGCACTGCTTATCCTTGGAATCGTATGGGTGGCTTCAGCACTCATAGACAATGATGCTGCCAGTATGGAGTCTTTGTATGGTATGGAATTTAAAAAAACTACCACCCTAGTTTCGTTTTAATTATGGAAATAGATGTTTTCAACTAAATGCATTTCTAGTAAATGCTATGTGAGTATTGCACAGGTTGTGAAGAAGCTGTATTAATTTAGTCAATACAATTTTTTCTGTTAAATCCGTTTTTAGCATGCTGCGAAGTTCCATGCTCATGTGGACACGAGGTATGTTAAAAACAAGTGACTTAATTGATAAAAGCTGAAGATATTTTTCAAGCTAAAGTACTTGGGGATTTAGTTGCCTGCAGGATTATTAACTTACTAATTCTTAGCTTATACTTGAAAATACAATTGTTCAATCCTGAATGCTTAAGAAAATAAGTGAATTCAGTTGTGTTTGTGACATAAGTAGCCTAATTGTAATAAGCTAAGGCTGTGCTGAATATTTTCTTTACAGACCTCTGGGAATTCTACCTCCCATATTTATATTCCTGTATATCACTGATGGGATGCTTGTTACTTCTGTGTAAGTATTTTCCTGATTATTCAAAAATTTCTTTTTATTTATTTATTTATTTTTAAGATGAAAGGAAATGGTTTTTCATTGTGAAAATTAAGATTGTGAAAGGTGAGTATGAAAAATACGGGGTTTTGAGTTTTTGGTTTTTTGTCATTCTTAAGTTTAAATGTAGGTGTGAATTTATTAAGTTTGAGTTCTGAAGTTTGTGAACAAATGCTACTTTACACTTTCAAATTTTGAGGAATTTCACACCTCACCAAAAATTAATTTCAATTTTTAACTTTTTAAAGCAAGTATTTGGAAAAATAGGGACTCCTTTATGTAAACAAAAGCACAATTTTAAAACGAAATGTCTGCAGGCGGTCAGTATTACGGAGAGAAACTTAGAACACTTAGGACACTTAGTTTGTCCTGTATTC
This sequence comes from Ardeotis arabs, assembly GCA_011801015.1. Taxonomy (NCBI): domain Eukaryota; kingdom Metazoa; phylum Chordata; class Aves; order Otidiformes; family Otididae; genus Ardeotis; species Ardeotis arabs. The sequence goes on from JAAGAY010011807.1 coordinate 15,717, forward strand.
AGTAAATGATCCTTCTTCCTTTTTTAATTGAAAGTGTTCTAGAAGTTGGAACACAATGCAATTAGCTTTCATAATGACAAAACTGGTATCTGGCCAGTCTGGAGGTCAGTTACACAATTGCATACAGAACAAATGCAGTAAAAAACCCAACCTAATACCAACTGGCCCTAGCCAGAGTTCAATTATCCATGTTTAGGGGAACAAGAAAGATGACAGAAGGCTCCAAATCCCACTTATAGTTTCAGCACCCCCCTTCCTCAGATAATTTCTAGAAGATTGCTGAGAGGGGGACAGAACATCTGTTCTGAGTGTCTCATGTAGGCTGTTCAAGAGTGATTCACAACGGTTGCTGAATGTTTTAATGGAGATGTTGGCTTACAGATTTCCTACATCTGTCTTGCAGTTTGTTTCAGCAGAGCTGAAAACACAGAGTATGTTCTGGGGCTATTGTAAACCAGTTCACCAAAGTAATTGGGATTGAATGCCAATTTTTGTAAGAGTTATTTGTAATTTCTACAGACAAATCACTGAAGTTATTCAAGGCCCTCCAAGCTGTTACATCTGTGTAGCTGAAAGGGCAGTGTACAGCAGTGGGAAAGTGGTAGGTGCTGGGCTAGAGCTTCATTGTATCTTCAGCTGGCTGAATTGCTCAGGCAGTGTATGAGTAAGGCTTATTGCAGAGGTGACTTGGAGCATCGCTTTCTTCCTCTTTTCTCCCTTTTCTGCAGGTTTCCTCTATAGCAAAGGAAGATGAGCTCAAGTTAGCCTTTTCGAATACTCTTGTTTTTTTCCTGTAATACACAGTAGTCCTAGTGAAACACTAGTTAATAAAAATAACTGTAATCCTCACTATAAAATATTGAGTGCTTCTTTTTTTTGGACAACACTTTTTTTTTTTTTATAATGGAAACTATAAATATGTCCCCATCTGTGCTGTTACAAATTCATTCCATCTCCTACACGCTTCAGTATTTGAAGGCTGTCCTCCCTAAACTATTGATTTTTGCTAATAATTTTCTGTTATACGGGTTTGAGCCTTTCTCCCAGCAAACATATATGTACCAATCCTGGAAACCAACACAACCTACGATCAAAAAGGGCCAATTGTTATTTCACAGAAAAGTAGCTTAAAATCTGGTAGATGACCCTACTATCAACTGCAGTTGCAGTATAACTTTCAGAGCAAAGAAGCTTGATGATCTCTTGACCGTACAGCTACACCTGTGCTAATAGATTAAATGTGCCTGAGATGTTCTCCAGTGCTGTGGCCAACTGGTGTCGTTCCACTCGTGATATTGTAATTGGCAGAAGGTGGCTGTCTAGGTATTGCCTTATGATAATGGTTCCTGGACTGCACGAACTCCACAACTACACCTGGGAATTGTTTGGGAAAGTGCTAACTGGCGGAGGGCAAATCATGCCAGGGATAGTTCTAGGAATTTACTGGTGTAGACAATCAAGTCTTAATGCCCAGAAATGTATCCTGGCACTGCTGAATTTACTAGTGTAGACATAGCCTCTGGTGCCACATGCTTTGAATAAATAATTACTTGAGCAAGTTTAAGAGATATGATCATATGGTGTTCCTTGTTGACAAAAAATTCACAATTATGGTCTTGGAGGGGAGAGATGTCTTTGAAAATTTATGTGTTAGCAAAGTGCTTTAAAGTTCTCTTGGTTGTATGTGGAATAGCACATTGAACATCCATATAAAAATCGGCGTTTGACTTACAAATCACTGTCTTCCTCTGCAGTATGCACGCCAGTGGGACTTTCACGGATGTTTACAGTAATGGGTCAGTTGCTGGTGAAGCCAACAGTAAGTGTTACACAAATCTGTCCTTGTGTGTTATCTGTTAGAAGGTTGACTGCCATCAGAGGACTGTCTTTTAGAGTACATGCACTTCTAGGTAATTATCTCTTCAGTTCATCCAAGTTTCTATAGTCAATATTTGTGTACTTGTTTAAAATTTTTAATCTAGCACAAAAACCTGTGTTTTTTCTTTTTCCACAGAAAAAGTTTTTTTAATAGTATAGACTTCCTCTGATTTTTCCAATTTATGTAACAACTACTACTAGAATTAATATTTATTGCCAGAATCACCTATTATGGCTGTTTGGCAAATGCTTAAAAAGTGGGGGCTTGTTCTGAGTTAAGGAGCAAAGGATTCAAGACCAAACTAAGGCTGGATGACAAGAAGGGTACCTGGAGGTACACTTGGATGGGTGAAATGTAGGTAGTTGGCACCTGTAAGAATTTCTTATACATAGATACTCCATTGTTCTTGTATGGAATGCTGTGAGGGAATGGAGAGGTTTGTACCATGGGCAAGTGCTCTAGTGACTTTGCTGTCGTGTTTCCTAGTTTGTATTTACTAAAATTTGCATGCACATCAGTTTTGCATTCCTTTTCATTAGTAAGTTCAACTCTGAAGATACAAAGAAAATACGTAGTGTTTTGCTATCTATACGGTTTAAACTCAAAGCACCCGATAGTAAGGTAGGCAGACTTCACTTACTTGGGTTTAGCTTCCAGTAGCAATTTGTATTTGCTTGAAATACTGGCTTGTGTTAAGTTACTTTAATATACTTTTCCAAAACCTGCTGTTATTTTTGTTTAAATCAAATTGAGCGTGAAGGTTGATAGGTTGTTAATTTTTTCTCCCCTAGAAATTATTTGAATAATTTTGAATATGGGTCAGATGTACTGTCTCTTCCCCTGTCCCTGAAGTCTCTTTAGATTGAAACTGAACATAAGAGCTTTAACTTGAAATGAAAGCTAACAGAAAGTTTGCTTACAGTAAAGAAGCAAATCTGTAACAGAACGGAATAATCCTTTGTGGAGTTCTTATTTGTATCAGTATTGCAAAGTTGTAGACTATGTATTTAAAATAAGGTTACTAGAACAAAACAAACCTGACTAGATTAGTGCAGTCAGAAAAACAAGTGACTCTGATACTCACTCAGTTCATTTTTCTGTTTACCCATACAGATCCTTGAAGACCTAGATGAGCAGATGTATATCATCACTTTAGAGGAAGAAGCAATTCAGAGGAGACTTAATGGTATGGTTGTGCTGATACTGCTTCACATACAGTCTTTAGAGCAGAGTGATTCTGGTCACGACTATTGATCTCACTGTTACGCAGCCTCTTCTCTCAAAATAGAAAATTGCAACATCTTAGTATGTAACAAGCATTATAGGTTTATATTTGTTGCTCGCTGTGTTGCTCAAGGTTGGGGGGTATGTGTGTGGTTTGCTTTGTTTTTGTTTTTAACATGTTCATCAGCCCTAATATGTGAATATTCTGAGACTGAGAAGGCAAATTGAGTAGTTGACCAGACCCACACCCTTACTGCAAACAAGTTTTGGATTGGTAAATGTCTGTATTTTAGCCTTGTCTGAAGAACAATTAACTTATAATAGCAAAAGGGTCAACTTCTGGCATGATGACTTTTGATTTTTTTTTTTTTTTATTTGGAGAATTCTTTCTGTTTCAGTTCATTATTATTTAGAACCTTGGGTGATGATTCATTAAACACCAGAGCAATCCTTTATATTCTAGGAGCTATTTTATTTATTAGGGGAATTTAATAATTTTAATAATTCTGTTAATGAATAATTGCACAAATGTTTTGGACATCTTGTATTTAGTATTACAGTTTTACACTTGATAAGGGGTTTCTGTTTTGGAGTATTTCGAAAGCAGTATGAAGTTTTGATTTCTAAGAGAAAGAGTATTGCAGCATGGCAGGCACCAATTACAGAAAATACATCAATCCTATAAACTTGAAAATCATGTTGTACAAATTCTCTTCTGAATTGTTTTTTATTGCATGGATGCACCATCCATCCACAACTTAAACAATTGCTTCAGGTTGGAAAACCAAAGAATAGTCATGTCATGACACATCCATTGTTGTGCTGTCTTCTGACTTATTTTAGCCTTAATTCTCTTTATTTCCTGCCTTTCTGTCTTACTCTTCAGTCTTCTGTCATATATCTCAATTTTTTATTCATTCTAGTCTCAGTAAGTCTCCTTTCAAAGTTGCTTGGTCAGGGAAGGTACCTTTGATAACAGTAGATCATGGTGGTTATCTTTATTCCAGCGTTTAAAATTTGTGGAGGAGTAGTGACAACTTTGTGCTAAAATCACCCATAGTTTCAGTTTAAAAGTAATGTTCACCTTTGCTGTTTTGGAAGCTTAGCTTTTTATAGTGACACAGGTATATATATGCATACACATACAAACATGCGAAAAGGTGCATGCAGTGAACGGCTTTGAAACTGTGATGGGGTAATTATAATTGTTCTGTGTGTTTGATGTTAGCTAGCAACTGTATATTTGTTACTGAATATTTTATGTTGTCATGGTGATTGTGCTTATGTACAAGAAAAGCAATACAGGAAAACAGCTCGATATTATTCATATATCTACTAGAACTAGCGTGGAGTGGTTTCCACTACTCAAGTGGAGAAGGTTGTTATTTAGGCGATGATTGTCTGCTGTTTTTCTGTGTAGAAGTCTATGCAGCAGTTGTTTATATTGCAATTTAGTAATTTCACTCGTGAGGTGAACCTAGCCTCTTTGTAGGCATCTATTAATCTGGATTTAGGACGCATGCATGTGGCTCCCCTAACCACTGCCTGAAAGACTAGATTCTCTTTCAGCAAATCTCTGTGTATTCAGTGTAAAGTGGAACTGCAACCCACTCGTGTTCCACAGAGCTCTCACCAGCCTGCTCTTGAGAGGTGAAAGATGTGGGGCTTAAATGTCCCTTGACAGGAGAGGGAACTGAGTTCTTCTGTTTCATGTGCTGAGGGAGTGGTATTCACATGACCATCTGAAGGAATGCTTGCAAACCTGTAGTTTGGTGTATAGAGAAAATTAACATATTTAAGCTAGAGTAAATAAAAATCTAAACATGGATAGAGCATGTAGGTGGAGGGCATTATATTATATGCACAAGAAGGTACTCTGCAAGATTTTTGTGATTTTATGTAATTATTTAAGTAATTTTAAGAATGGTTCTCATTTATGTGGCAAGCATGGAAAACTTAATCTCTACCAGAAGTCTTCCCAATACATACAAATTATGCCAGAAAATAGGTACCTTTTTTTTTGGCCAGAACTGTGAAAACTAATGCTTATCATGTTTATTGCAATTTTTAAAAAATGTGTACAAATGGAGATGTGGTGCCAATTACATCAGTAAATGTAGTGCTGTAGTGTTAGAGGCCATAATCTGTGATTTAACACACACTTTGTGTATGTATTTTTTTGCTGTATGGGAGCATGTATAATAGGCTACACACTTCCCGTGCCGTGGCTGTTGCAGTTCTTCCACCATTGTGGTAGTGGAAATACGTGTGCTTAAGTAACCCTTGAAGTTACTGGACAGTTTGTCAGTAAAGTGTTCTGGAATATATACTCCATTTATATGTATAACCAAAAAATTGAATTTTTATTAAGACTGAAGAGGACCAGAGCACAGCCTTAAGTAATACTTGGTGACTGTCAATGCTGATTTTTTTTTTTTTTTTTTCTTTTTTCGTTGGTGGAATAATTGCTATGACACTCCTAGCACTTCTTTGCCCTGTCCTAATTAATGTTTCCTAGACAATGCCTGGACATAGGAAGGGTGTAGCGTGAATCACTGTTCGCACTGAATAGGCTGGGTAAAGTCTCTGTTTTCAGATGATTAAAACAGTTTAGCTGTGTGAGCTGGTGCCCTTCTTGATTCATACAGCTGTAACTACAGTGGCAGTGATGCAATGATAGAGTATTCTGTAGCGCTTTTCATATTTGAAAATAAATCTAACTGAAACTGTATATCTTCTTCACGGAAACTAGTTTTCTTCCTTCTCAGATGTGTAACTGAAAGTTGGAGGAGGAGGGAGGGGAAAGTTTGATCGTGTTATCTACTCTAGTATTTTTATCTATTGAACAGATACTGGGCTTTGGGAAAATGTTTGTTTCCAGTGTATTATATTTCAGTACCCACATCACTCCTACAGTCGAAGAATAAAGCTGGGACTTTTTTTATATTAAAAGAAAAAAGTTGCCTTCAGCTATTAGTTTTCCTGAATCCAAAGAGACGGGTGGGGTAGGATCAAAAATACTTACTTGATCAAAGTTATTGGCTCTGAAGGTATCCTTACCTATGTAAGAAAGATGAAAGGTGTTGTTTTTATTGCACGCTAGTAACAGTGTAATTTTGAACTAATTGGTGTTGAACTGCCAATCACCTAGGGGGAATGCAAATAGATACTCTTACAGTTTCCTTTGAGGTACTGAAATCCTATGTCGGGGCTGGAAGAAAAACAGAATAATACCGTTAAATTGACCTTAAATGAGCTGCTTTGTGGCTTTCTCGGAGAATCCCTTCTAACTTTTCATTGCTAGTCCAAACAAGTCTCGTCTACCAATTTGATTTATTGGCTAGACAGCGCTGACATTGAACTTTGTGCGTGTTTGAAATAAAGCTAATGTTATAGAGCTTTTAAGAATTTACCTGCATCCTTTTCAAATACTCTTTTGACTGATCTGAAACTTTGCCTTCCCCACTCGTAAAATATGCTTTTGTATAGCAACCTGTTGTTTGCTATTATTTTTAAGGAGGAACTACAACAGCACTTGAATGTGATTCAGAACGTCTGCTGAAGTGTCTCTGAGGGACCTAGTGTGATCACACCAACTTTGTTGGAAAGACTCCCATGAATATCAGTGTTTTGAGCTCTGGATTTTTATATCTGGGAGAGGAAACAACATATATATTCAATAAAGCTTTTCTTCAGGGACCCCTACATCATTTAGGAGAAGAATACATCAGATGCTAACTTGAATTTTTTTTACTTTTTCAACTGCTTCCATTAAAGTCCTTGAGACTTTTTCCACTGAGCTCTACAGCTATCCCTTTTCTCAACTCATAGTAATTAGTCATTCCGTAAAGCAGATGTTGTGGACTTTTTTTGGAGGGAATGGATCACCACAAAAGCTTATTTTTATAATGATAATGATATTTGGTTTTTTTAAAAAAGCTCAGCTTTTTCTAAAACCCCTGTATTATGATTGTTTATTTAAAAAACACTGAGAAATTAAACTGACATTCATATTGCAGGTACTTCAAGTGAATAGAAATTCTTACAAAACAGCATTTGTAGGTCTTACTGGTTAGTCCTGGGATTTGAGATACTGATATATTTGGAGCCACTGTAAATATTACCACGTACATGTTATATTACTGATATCACAGATAAATATTTAGGCATAGCACAGAAGTGTTATGTGCGAAAATGTGTGTTAAAGAAGCAGATAATTAGACATTTAAATATTGTTTTTTGAAACTGTTGGATGCCTCATTGATAGTTTGACTGCATTGAACAGATCAACATTAATACTCTGAAATAAAAAGAGTAAAAGTGAAAAAAAAAATCTCCAAGAAATACTCTCGTATATCTTGGTTTTCAGGTAGGACCTCACTGTGCTGGAATATGGAAAATGTGGGAGCTGGATGGAATGAGAAATTTACTTTCTTATCTTGTATTGAGATTGCTGGATGGATGAGCAGACAACAGAAAATAAGGAAATAATGAGACTGGACTATAAAGTAGTGTTAATGTGCCAGCAACCTAAGTGCTATTTAGTTTTTGTAGGCAACTGATCAAGATGTGAGATAAAAGCCTGGGCAAGTGTATGAATCTCCTAGGAATTTATTAGAGAGTGTTTAAAAAAAAAAAAGGTATCTGAAACATGGTGCTGTTACAGGTTAGCCTGCAATCAAAGGTGAGGCTGAGGGCAGGGAATAGCCAACAGGTGAAGGGTGTCAATGTAAATCAAGAAAGACGATAACAGAGAGGAATTAGGGTTTATTAAGACCTTGAACCCTCACTGCCAGAGTGTTTTTGCAGAGTGAGATGGGCCTGGAATAGATAGGGAAAATATGAGCCCTCCTGACTTATTTTCAGGTGAGATTTTTTTCCAGAAATAAAAGGGGTGCAAGTGGGGCAAAGGTGAGAGTGGAGAGTGTTTGTAACTTAACCTAGAAAGAATATTTCTAGTTTGTGGTTGTGAAGAGTGGAAAGTAGAAATAATGAGATCAGAACTCAAACAGCAGCTCTCTAGTCAGCGTTGTAGAGCTGTATCATTGCTTGAACACTGTGCAGTGTTTGTAGAGGAACTGGAATCAAGGAGAGAAACCACAGCGTGCTTGCACTGGAAAAAGATGGAGTCTCAAACACTTGCAGTTTAAAGCCACAAGTGTTAATGTGATGCTTCCTAAATCTGAATTGTCACAGTGTGTCTTACAGTACTATAGTTAGTCTCATCCAAATGAAAATACTGTCTTTTCTTTTAAAAGGTATGTCTTCCACAGTGGAATACCAGACAGTAGAGTTGGAACGAGAGCTTGAAAGAGTAAAAAGCAAGAAAACAAATCTAGGTAACAAAATTCTTTCTACTGTTTCATGTGGATTGCAGTTTAATAAATGACCTTAAGATGCTGCGTTTAGCTTGTAACAAGTCATTTGATTTGTTCCAGTTTGTTCTTTATAAAATTTGTGCATTTGCAGTCTTTTCAAATTGTCATAGTTTCTACAAATACATCACATGGAATCATTGCGACCCGCTAACAAATAAATTTAAGTAGAGAGTCTGATTTGGATCTTATTTTTAACATAATTTTAGAGGAAGTGTAACACTCTTGACTTCCTTGCATGGAGCTTCATAGCACAATCTTTTAATATATAATGATATGCTTGTGATTATTTGGCGTAATCAAAGACATTACTTTCCTCTCTGTTTTTGAATTGTTCTTACAGAAGTCAAATTGTGTTTAAGAACAGTAAAATAATTCTTAGCAAGTTTGTGTCATTTAAAACTTAAAAGTGATACTTGTAATGGCAGCCACTCAACAGGAATCTCTTTACTTATTCAAAGGCTTGCAGGATTTTTTATTTATTAGTGTGTTATGTGCAAAACGAAGGCTGTGGTTAGAAAAAGTTACTAGGTTTTGTTTTAGACATAGTAGTGATGACCAGTGAGTTAGTCTTGTCTTTCTTGCCTTATGTTATAAGAGGAAAATAACTGTTGAAATATTTGAAATTCCCTTCTATCCCTTCAGGTTGTACTAAAGCACACATGTAAACAGCACATTTTAAAATTCAGTATGTTTTAAACCTTGCAAAACTGCTCTATGCCAGGGAAAAAAATGTTATGGCGAAACATGCCTGTAAACAAGAAAGAAAAATCTGCTTCTGTATGTGTCCCGAGCCTTTCACTAAAACTAAACTTCACTTTCACTAAACTTTGTGTTTTTGGCATTGCTTTGTACAGTTCTTCAGGGTGGATATTTTTGTTAACTGATTGGTGTTGGTTCAAAATAAGATTTCTTTTATTACCTATAGTTATAATAAGAGCTTACAATATCTGAATGATTTTTACTTGTTTTATTCTAAGGTGATCTATAGTATTAAACTTCTGTTTTTTCTCTTCTAAACAGAACGGCGGAAAAAAGCTTCTGCTTGGGAAAGGAATTTAGTCTATCCAGCTGTTATGATACTGCTACTGACTGAGACAGTAAGAATTTTTGCTCTTTTCTTTTTTTTTTTCCCCACAAAAAGTATGGAGAATTCCTCAGTCATTTAGGGGAATAGTTTTAAAATTTTTTGAGTGATATGTCTTTAAGCAACAAACTTGATATTCTTTTCTTGACCATTTTAAAAGAACTTAACATTATGAAATCTGGTCAGGATAAATGTATACATTTAAAAAATATGGAATACGTTTAAATTAAAAGACTTTCTACTTCTTTACAGTCCATCTCAGTCCTTCTAGTTGCTCTCAACATTCTTTACCTGTTGGTTGATGAGACAGCAATGCCAAAGGGATCAGGGGTAAAGTAAACGTCTCTTCTGATTTTTATGACTTTAGCAATGCTTTGGAGCTCTTACAAAAGTGCAAGTGAGAGCTTCTGCTTTAATAACATTGAAACTAATGATCCTCAGCCTTGTAGGTTTTTGGTCTTGTGCGCACAGAAACATTTATTACGTGCCATGTTATAGTGAGTTCTTAATAAAACTAATCCAGAGTGTTTATGAAGATACACTGATTCAGTAAAGTAAATCAGTAATCTGAAGGTTTGCATTTTACTCATGTCTCCTACTTTTATACAGTCTAGAAATGTTCAATTTAAGAAACTATGTTAAAAAGCAACATGAAAAGCCTGTCCTGTGTTTGTGTTCCTCTTACAAAACATGATATTTTTTTCCTGCTTTACGATAAAAGTACTTCAAGACAGTGAAGAACAGCAGATTGAGTAGTACTGTCTTTAATCATGAGGTGTTTTTTGTTAACTTGGTGTTGTTTTCCTCAGTGTATAGCTGTATATGAGCTTGCAGAGCTATAAAAGGGGTTTAGTGGTGATGGCTGCTCTGCCTGTGGTATTGCAAACAACTGGAAGTGTCGTCTTTTGAGACCTCTTATTTTAGTTTCCAAGTTTTAGTAATGGAGCATGTATAAAATGCAGCGCAGTGGAGAGATGCAATGTGCGTAAAATGTGAATCGTCGTACGTTCTGTCCTAGTAATGCATTTCACTCAAGTTTGAAAGCTAGCTGATGCAATTGCATGGGATGGGACACTTGCAGGTTAGAACATCAGAATGCCCCTTAAATAGTGAATTGAGAAAAGGTTGTATTTCATGTAAGATGTTAGATTTTTTTGGTCATAGTAGAAGTTAACTTTATGAACAGTTGCATGTATCTTATTAAATTATGCAAAGTATTTTTCTCCTTGTAGGGGCCTGGAATAGGAAATGCCTCCCTATCCACCTTTGGTTTTGTGGGAGCAGCACTTGAAATAATTTTGATTTTGTATCCTTTCTTTAAGAATTCTGTCTGTTAACAAGTATTCTGTCTAGTTTTCTGGGACACTGGTAATTTACTAAGCCTGGAAAGAAGAAAGAGACAGGTCAGTCCTTCTCAAGCACTTGAAGTGGTGTGTTTTGTTTTTTCTTTTTTTTTTTTTTTTTTTTTTTTTTTTTTTTTTTTTTTTTCCTTTGGTTCTTAAGACTTTTAGGAGACTGCTGAGAACTTGAGTGCAACTTGCATTCCTTGGAGGTTCCTTTTTCCTTGATTCTCACAGCTATCTTATGGTATCCTCTGTCGTCGGCTTCTACAGTCTTCGTTTTTTTGAAAATTTCACTCCCAGGAAGGATGACACAACCATGACAAAGGTAAGGTAAAGTCTGTGATGGTGATGGCCCCCTCCTCTCTTTCTTGCCACCCAAGACAAACTGACTCTCTTAGTTAGTAATTGCCCTGAATGTCTCATTTGCAGTGATCAGTATTTGTTTGTAAGCTGCGTAAACACAAACTGGAAGATTTTCAAAATGCTGAATGAGTGGGAAAAAGGATGTGCTCTGTTTAGTTTGGATGGCATCCATTCACTTGTAAAAAGCTGGGAATAGCAGAGCTTGTTAACTAGCTATAGAAAAGCTAGTGAAAGAACTTTTTTCAAAGGAAACGTATTGCTAATGAGTAACTTTGATTGTGCTAACTGTACTTCAGGGAGCTTGTTTGAAATCTGAAGAACTTGGTTGCTAGAAGTAATACAAAGTAATTCAAATCTGAATAATTAAACTGAGACTGAGGAGGTCTGTTCAGGAACATTTTGCAGTCTGAGGCTAATTTGACTTTCTTAAATTTAGCACTGGCTTCAGAAAAACAAATGCTGTTACCTAATGCAGACGAGTATGCTTGGGTTTTTGGCAAAATATTCCCACAGCTGACAAGGGGAGGTGATCAGTAACCAGGGAACAGATGGTGAATTTAACTATTTTTTCGGTGTGTTTCACTGTTTGCCATTTTCTTTTTTTTTTTTTTTTTTTTTTTTTTTTTGTTAATATATAA
>JAAGAY010011808.1:0-61938 GCA_011801015.1 Ardeotis arabs
TCTTTTTTTTTTTTTTTTTTTTTTTTGTATAAGAGTAAACCAGTTCAGAATTTAGCTGAAGAAACGAGCTTTACCGGGAGACTTAATAGGACAGACAGTCTTGATAAGATAACTGAGGACACAATAGGAAGATTTCTTTTTGGGCAAAAGAGCCCATTTCTCTGATCTCCTGAACAGCACAGATTACAGGACTCGAACTAGTAATTCTGAACGAAGCCCCTGTGTTGTGGTTGAACTAGGCCACTTCCGTGTCATACCTTTCAGACGAGATCTGATAGTGACCTTGTGCTACTAGATTGACGTCTCTCCTAGGCAGACAGACATCTGAGCAATTAAAAGTACATCAGCCTTATTTCCCCATGGAATTTCTCAAGAGAAAGAAGAGGATCAGAACAGAAAAAGGGAAGTGAAGAAAGAAAACACTGCATTAAAAAAAGAAAGAGAAGTAACTTGGAAGAAAAGAGTGGTGAAGACTCAAGCTCACTCTATGCTTTTCAAATCCATCACCCTTAGTTTGTCTAAATTCCTCTCCTCTGTGCAGGTTTTCCTAGCCCTTGGTTATGGCTGTTAATTACTTTCCTGTTCCTGTGATTTGTCCTTTGATGCTGACTGTTGTGCTTTCTTCATCCATGCAGTCCACAGAGACAAAAAAGTGTCTTTTGCCTTTGAGCTCTAAGAATTTTGGGATTGGAAGAACTGAAAAGAAACATTAAACGAAAGCAGATAAATTGGAGACAGAGGTCAGGCAGGTGTTACTTGGAGCAAGGATCTTTTCCCTTTGCTTAGTACCTTTCTGTTATTACTTTACTGCTCCACTTTTGTTATTCTTCGAAATTATAGAGATGGGTATCATAAAAGAAGCTTAGACTTCTAAATTATAGGTTGTGTAATTTCTCTGTCATGAAAGGAATATTTTGTTGACATAGGTTTCCTGGTTTCTACACCTCTATGAAGATATTAAGCAGCTTTTGCCCGTTAGATAGTACACTTTTCTGTTCTAAATTTGTTGATAACAGTGAACTTTCCTTTGGACACTCATACCATCTTTAGAGGTTTCTCCTAAGAAAAGTTTTCTCATGTCTGTGTAGGCTGATGCATTGGCACAACTACTGAATCCCCAAGGCAAAGAATTTGAATAAAGTCTGCTTGTTATGTTAAAAATAGCAAGCTCTGGAAATGTTTCTATAGCACATGAGCAATTTCTGGCACAAAAAGTAAAAAGTAAGCAGGAAGCAAAAGCAGTAAAATGAGCAGCTGCACAAAGCAGTAATATTCACTCACAGAGAGAATAAGCAATATTTTTCATTTCTGAAAACATTTCATGCTGCTCCCATGCTCCTGGACTGTGTTGTAGCTCAGTGTCAAGCTGCGATAGCTGCTAACAAACCTGGAAAAGGACAACTTTTGTGAACATAAAAATCACTTCCACACAGCGCTGCATTTTCTTATCAGAGTTTATTGTTGCACTTCAGATACCATGCCACTATCAGAATAATCTATTTTTTATTTTAAAAAAACTTTTGAGAAAAATGTTTCCAGCAATTTTCATTCAATGTGAATGACAAGAATATTACATCTATAAACACTGAAATACCTATTTAATTTCTTCCTGAGGAAGTGTCACATTTTTAAGCAATGAAAAAGGATATTCTGTACAAGATAGTCTGCAAATCATTGAAACTAATTCTTTCTGCACAAGTAGAACTGGGAAAATATCACAGTATTTTCAGGAATGTTTGCTCAAATAATTAAGTGATTTCATATCAGGCTCTGCGTCTACACCCCCTCTAATGGTCACTTTTTGCTCATAATCACACATCGATTTTTTGATGGTACAGATGTCTGCAGAAAGCAAATTTTAGAATGACATTTGTGAAAATAAAGGTGAAGCTCACATAATCAAGCATTTGTTAAAGAAATTGCTTGCGCAGTTGCCTACCTGGGGAACAGAAACCACGGCTGTGTTACCAACCACAATTAAACATCTCACTTTGACTAGCAGGTACAAATCCGTTGTCATGAATCAGTATTTTTTAAGAGTGTTAATACTGATAGTCTATTTCTGGAAATCAAACACTGATTGTAGGTAAGCTGTGAAAAGAAGAGGTTAAACTTTGTCAGATAATTCATGTTGTATGACTTGCTTACTCAGCTGTACTCATGTGCATCCTATGAGTTGGGGAATAACACATCCAGCTGTTGTCTGCGTGCTTTACTCAGACTCTCCATTCTTCACCGAGCTGACTGCACAAGAGAAGTAATTCTGTTTTTTGAAGTCTCCCAAGGCTAAGGTCATGCACGTGGTGGGGCTTACCCTCTCAGTGCTACCTGGTGACTGCAGTTTCACCAGATCACGAACAATTGCAGGGGGCTCCTCACCATACTTCAGAGAGGACTTTGCAGAAGTAGTCCCCAGATCTGAGACACGTCACCTTGTCTGTTGTAAAATTTCTGGAGGGACAACGTGCCTGTCTCCGGCACCGCTCTGTCCTTAACTGCCCACTCATTCTCGTTCTGTGGGGGCCTTCATTTCCCAGAGAAAGAAGACAGAAGGGGAATTCTTGAAAACAAAAAATGAATTATGGATGTAGCTGAAGCCCATTCTTCCTGCGTGCAGGAGGCACTCAATTTGTGTGCAGAGGGTCCTCTCACCATGAAAACCTCAGGCACTTGAGAGCGCCCAAGGTTTTTCCCATTTTCTTCTATTTTATAATTGCTGCTCTGAAGAACATGGAGTAACTGAGGCAGCAGTGCACAAAACAGCGTGCAATCCCTGCAGATTTTTAAAAAACGTTTGAGAGATGTTACATCAGGTTACATCACGGGTAAAATCAATCATGTCAGGATGAAAACCCCAGGTGTTTTCTCCAGTTATTCAATTTAGTTGTAACAAATCCGTACAGATGCTTGCAGGACGCATGAGCTGTCCACAGCATGCGGAGTATTTCCTTTATCGATGTTCAGAATCCAGAGTGTTTCTTTTATCAAATAAGAAGTATTTTAAGACAAGTCAGCTTTTGGGATGAATCCATATGACAGTGAATATATAAAGTGAAATGAAAATGCTCATTCTGTCTAACAAATAATAAAGATGTTCATCTTAAAAAATGTCTACTCCAGTAGGTCCTCATCATCAATCATGCATATTCCCTTAGCAAAAATGTGCTGCGTAAAGAATATTGTTATATACAGCAAATTTGTCTAGACTTTTTCTTTACAGGCCTGTCAAAAACAGGTATTACATAGACAAAATCAATAAATAATAAAGATTACCAGTTAGAAGTACAGTAAGGATCTCAACATCTGTTTTCTATTTAGGGAATAACAGACTGGTTTCCATTCCATTACCTTAAAAGTTAAATTTTATCATTACATTAATGTCATAAACCAGTACTGAGACACAGAAAGTTTTCCCACCATTTGATGCATGTTTTTAACTATTCACCCCAAAACAAATCATGAGACCATTACAGAGCTACTGTAAAAAGCATTGCATTTAGTGCTCAGCTCTCTTTTGTTTTCACTACCTCTTCACGCCTTTAGAAACACTCAGAGCCAAACTTCAGTGGAGAAGCGCTGAGGCCGTACTCAGCTGAAGTTTTCATTGATCTTCCTTCTCAACTTTTAAGCACTATTAATTAGACCTCATCTCACACTTAAACTGATGCACTGTGAGATGTATCATTGAAATGTATCACATAAATAAATGTAAGGCTGGATATTTGTTTTTTTCCATGACTAGAGCGTCATTTTCCACCGTGGTTACACACTGCGTGTATTTTTTTTCCCTAAAGCTTGTTCCTGATATTTAATACCAAACATGTTTAAAATGTCTGGAAACAGAACCACAATTTTCATTTGAAAATCTGATAGGTTTTTTGCAGCTGACACAAACTGAAGGTTACTGAAAGATGCTACAATTTTGATCAGGTTGAGGGATCCTGGAATACACAAAGCATAGACTGAAGGCAAGTAAATTAAAGAAAAAAATAGTGGTGCAAATTAAGGCAATCTAAGTATGGATCTGTTTCTGCTCTTTATGAGTTCTTAATTCATTTCAGTGGACTTGCTCCTGATTCACAGAAATATAAGCCTAGAGCGCAGTAGCGGGATCTGGCTGCTCATAGAAGCCAGGAGTGAAAGACTGTTCATTGCATTGCTTCAGTTTGGTTCACAGCTGTTGAAGTGTAATACTGCGCATAAGCATTACACTGCGACTTTTGTGCTTCACACATCCAATTAAGTTTCTCTTCAGATAACAGCTATATTCTGTATTTTGCCACTTTAGTCAGTATAAAATCAGACACAGTAATTATAGACAAAGGCCCTTACCACATTGTAAGGGTTTGTTGTTACAGGCTATAATCATAGGCAATGCTTTTTGTGTGTGTTTGGTTTTTTCTACACTGCTTTTGCCTGTGGCTTCCAGATTTTGCTCCATGTATTTTGTTGCTGTGCACAGCCAAGTCATGTATGGTAACTGTACTTCGCACCCTTGTCAGTATATACTTTGAGTATTAGCCAGCTGATTCCAAAGGCAGAAGTACACTTGTCATTTTGTGCTACGTTAACTTTTCTTATTTTATGCAAGACAATAATCAAATAGTAAGAAAAACTGTCAGCGCTCTAGCAACGGGCTAAAAAACCTACATGAGACACAATACTTTTAAACTGATACATAAAAATGCAGACATTTTATGTGAAATTGGACAGGTCATGTATCTCTGAAGCTTATACCAGTTGCAAATAACTTCCATATATGTGCCCAGTAGTTCACAAGTCCACAGGCCCAGAAATGTTTACAAGAAGGATTTGGCCCACCGGAGCTCTAAGAAACACACGTATTTTCACAATCCACATGCCAGCACATGGAACTAATTTCTATCTTTTTTTTCTTTTTCGAAGAGATAAATCTTACACCACCTTCTGGTAGCTACTGGAGACTCTAGGTATGATGACTGAAGTGTGGAAGAGAGATTTCAAAAAGCCTTTTTTCAATGCTATCTTACTTTCTGTAGCTCCTGTCTCAGCCACGATGGCAGGGGCTGTCCCAATTTGTGTAGGAGTTTTGACAGTTCCACATTGTGATCTCTGTAGTAGCTTGACAGAAAAGCCCTGCACTGATGGATACAAAAGAAGAAACTTTTATTTAGTAAATTCTGTACTGCAGTTGCTGTGAATTCTAGGTTTCAAAGTTTGTTTTACCTGTGTCAAAACCTTACTTTCTCTTATATTATTTCTCTTATTTATATTGTTTTATTCTATCTACTGCATGCAAGTTTTAGCTCTTCAGTTAGGAGCTGAACTGTAAAACATAATTTTAAGAGAAACAAAGGTTGTCCAATATGAAGTCAAAGCCAAGGATCTGATTCTACTCCCAGATAGTCATGTAAATTAAGAATTGTGCTGAAGCTGATGTAGTTACTTTGATTTACTGAAGTGTGATTGAAACCAAAGCTTCTAAAATACCTTCATATGCAGGCATGTATCAATTAGTAACCCAATTTTCAGAAGTATTTAGAGTTGAAAAATACAACAATAAACAAACACAGTCTTGTGTCTTTGCATTTGAACTAAAGAACTGAAAAAGTCTACGCACTCCACAGCTACCTTAAATGTTTCATTTGTAGGGAAAGGTAGTCAAATAATTAGCATCTACTTAATTTTGTCTTCTCTCCCTTCTTAGAATTTTGCCTGTGTGGTGTCCCATACGTGTCAACTGAGTCCCTATAAAATGCCACCAAGCATAATTGTTTACCTCGGAATCCATAGGAGGATATTTTCTACCTTTGCTCTTTCCAAGACACTTTGTTTTCCCTTCTTCCAGGAGCTGACACCAGAAACCTTTATGGGAATCGAACCTGAAACAAATATTTTGCAGTGTAAAGGCTGTGAGATACTGCAAGGAGGATGCATTTCCCAAGTTTAGACTGAAGACTCAAAAGAGTAAACCTAAGGTTATCAGCCTTATTTTCAGGGCAACCGAATCTAAATGTCAGAATCCAAAGGACATGTGTACGTGTGTATTTGTTATGTACAGAGTGGATGTTACATTCCTGACTGATACTGTTGGATATGTCTTGCAGCTAATGTCAAAAATAAAGAGAAACTAATTCTCTTTCCTTTCTGTTTATGCATATCAGCATTCCATGTTCCACTTGTGGAAAAAATATTCCTTTTGATTCATCCAAAATTCAAATGCAATTCTCACAGGGCAATACTTTGTCCATTTGTCAGAGGTCTACTTTTGTAACAGTCAGGCTCCACATCCAGCGGCTCGCTGGAAGATTCACAGAAAATCTAACCCTGAATTGTGTTCTTTGCAGACATGGAAGAATACATCCTACTGACAGCTCGAAGGAGAAGCATGAGAGGCTTTAGTTTGCAGTGAGCTTACTTACAGACTAACTGATATTTTAGGAACGTAGGAACATGAGAAAATGACGATTAAATGAACTCACGTTAGGGCTTCTGAGTAATTATAATGAGGAGAGACTCCCAGAAATTTCTGTACTTCATCCATTACGGTGGACGGGTCAGTTCTGAGCTGCTGTCCATCAATAATTAGCAACTACAACAAATAAAATAAATGGAAGTTTAATTTAAATTCATTATTTCAGGCTTCCAACTGAAACTTTCCCCTCTGTCAAACTCATTCGTTATATGGGGAGTACTGCCCCAGAGAATGGTAATTGGTCCAGTTTTAATTGCCATCGTCATTAATGACCTGGGAGCAGGCTAAATGGCATGTTAATTAAATCTGAAATGATATTAAATTGGAAGCTGCTGTGACAACAGAGAAACAGCTGTGAAGGATCTAGAAAGATAAGAAATATTGGCAGGAAATTGAGAGAGAATTGTCCAGACAAAGGTATTAATGTCTAGAGAAATATCCTATAATTCTCAGAGACACAAACATATACATATATAAATTATAGTAATATTGAAAAGCTTGTCACTGGAAATAACCAGAAAAACAGAAACCAGCAGGTAGATGTTAGGTGAATGCGTTACTTCTAAACCCATACAACAATAGATAATTGTATGAAAAAAAGATAAATGTATGAAAGAAACCTCAGTGTTCAGACACCAAAACTCTTCTCAACCCATGCAGGGAGGGCAATATCCCAGCTGACATCCCTTGATGCTCACTGATACTTGCTACCGCTCAGAGCGGACAGAAATACTATTGAATGGCTTGCCTTTTGTTTCCTTCCATTTCTCTTTTGGGAAAGCTGATGGATTATCTGATATTAAAGAGACCACAAAGCACAGCATGCCTGGTTCTCTTCTCCTCAATATTACTGACAAAGAGCCAGACATAGAGTGATGAAAGCATGAGGAAATGAAAAACAGCTGTAAGTTAAAGGCAGTTCAGGGTACAAGAGAGTTCAAGGAGCAGCAGTGACATTTCCTGAGCTTCCAGACCATTGTTTTGATTTGTTTTGCGGAAGAAGCTCCCAGCTATAAGGTTCTAAGATATGACAGCCCTAGCAATGTCAGCCAACTACTTACCACACGGCTACGAAGAATCACAATCAATGTCTTAAAACATGCTCTAGTATATCTAGGGTATCCCCGAGGATCAGTATTCAGTAGGCAAGACTTTTACAAAGGTAATATTTTAGGATATTGTCTGTATAAGGTTAGGATGTCAAGTGACAGTCTTATTCACCTGATAAGGTGGGAAGTAAGTTAGCCATCTTTCAATATGGGTAGCATACCATCCAGGTGCCAGGCATCTCTTCTGGAGAGCTCGAAGCTCAGATGGGGCTCGAGGTCCAGCTGTGATCACCTGATAGAAGCTGAATTTTAGAGCTGCAGGATCCTCATGTGATCGTTGATGCTGTAAAAGAAGTTATATTGCTGGAACTTTACAGACCACAGGGAAAATAAGACAAAACTGATTGATCTTACCAACCTGGCCTTACTGACCTTGCCATGAGTGCTTATTTACACTGAAAGTTACATAAAGTTAAGAAGTCCTAATCTGTGTTAATTCATTGTGAATGCTGTGATAAACATTGTTTGTATCAATAATATTGTTTGTGTCAAATAAAATCAGAAGCTGGACTGACAGTAGCAATAACAAAACAGAATGTGTAAGTGTTTATTTTCAATAAACTTTTGTACAAATGAATTGGGCATAATAAACACGAATACTAAGAAGCTCGCTCTCTAGTAGTTTCACATTTTCTTTTTCTAGCTTACACAAGGCAAATACTCAGAAAGGCAAATTTGAACATGAGTATTTATGAGGATCACTGGATAATTCAGGTCAGAAGGGATCTCAGTAGGTTTCTCGTCAAGCCTCCTGTCCAAAGCAGGGTAAACTACGGAATCAGACTCAGGGCTGTGATTACTTTTCATCAAAAAATAACAGAAAATATGTCATAGAAGTTCTAAGAACTTTCTTATCTTCGGAATTTTATCTTTTTATTTCTATCTTCATTTTGCCAAATTCCTGTTGAAATCAGGAGAATAAAAAAGACGAGAGGAATATTTCTTAATCCATCTTGTATTTTGAGCATCAATTCGACAACTGTGTCTACAAACTAATTTTTATATGTGCTGACTACATAAATTAATCGAGTAAGCAACCAATTTTACATGCTTCTATTACAGGCAGACTTTTGAAGAGGTGGCTTCTGGTACTTTAACCCTTGAAAGATTTTCAGGTTTACATTGAGAGATACCTCAGCCCATGGGTGATCATATATCGTGCACTGACTGACAAATAAAAAGTTGGTATTATCCAAATCCTTTATATACATATATGCTGAAAGGATGTACAGAGAGGATTCATGGTGGAAACCTTGACTTGTGCCTGTCCACATTCTTCAAAGTGCATACCTGATACCAGGAATACGCCCGATCGGACGGGTCGATGAGGATGGTGATGATCTTGGCTTTGGGGATGAGGGAAGCAGCTCGCTTAGGGGCTTCCTCAGAATGGAAATAGTTGGCACTTTTCTCAAAGAGGAAGTCAGTGGTGACATTGGAAGGAGTGGGGAAGAAATCCATATACCTAGGAAAGCAACATCATTCTCAGAATTACTTAAGAGTCACACAAAGGTTGACAAATCTGTTAAGTATATTTTATTCTAGAATAATCAATTAAAACAATAGCCTAATTGCCAAATAAAAGCAAACAGAAGTTTACATTACATTTTTGATCATATGTTACTTGGTACTAGCTTTCTTCTCGCTACATATAACTAGACATCGCAGCTATATTTTGGTAACTGGGTGAAAATTTTATGACATTCATGTATCTTCTTAAAATCAGTGAAT
Source organism: Ardeotis arabs (assembly GCA_011801015.1). Lineage (NCBI taxonomy): Eukaryota > Metazoa > Chordata > Aves > Otidiformes > Otididae > Ardeotis > Ardeotis arabs. Next base: position 9,295 of record JAAGAY010011808.1, read on the forward strand.
TCCCACTTTTCAGCCAGAACAAACCTGTACCAAAGTCAAAAGCAGAAAACGAGTTTTCCAAATTTGGCCTTTTGCTGACATCAACTACAGCGCAATACCGTAAGAAAAAGATATTCAGTACCAGAATTGCTTTTACTCCGAAAAGAGCTCCCTTATTTGGGGAAGACGCACTGACTCCCCCTCCCAGCTTCATCAGGTAAAAGGTTTCTAAACACTGACTACGTCTTTCACTTATTGTTCTATGAGTAACATTTTTTTTTGAAACATGGGTTGTTTTCCTTTTAGTTTTTTTTTGTGAGCTTTCCTCATTTGTTATGAAGTTGCAGTTGACTTCCAGCAATCTCCTACGTCGCGTACAGACTTCTTTATCCATGGCCTTCAGACCACTTTTCATTATTGTTGGGGAAAAGAATAAATGGGAAACTGTAGCTCATTTTGATTTTTCGGTTACACTCTGTACTGATAAAATAAATACCATTTAAAACAATCATGCCCAAGGACTGAAACTTCTTCCAGTGCTCAAACTTTGCTCTATTCATAGAAGTGAGGTACTTCTAATACAAACGACAAAGCTATACCAATTTCTGCTCCCAAATAAAATCATTAGAAACTAATGACCCAACCTCAGAATGTTTTACCAGAACATCAACAGCAAAGGAAAAGGCCAGCTTTGAAGGAGGCAACAGGCACTAACGGCAAATCTGCTCTAGACCACGTACGGTGTCATTAAGCTGTTGTAGTAAAGCCCTGGTAGTAGACCGAGTAAGCACAAGGCAGTAAGGACTCCAACCTTACAAGGAAACACTTAACATTAAATATGGCGTTACACCAAGTTAAATGATTCTTTAGGTAACACAGCAAATTTGAAAAAAGTAGAAGTTAACGTGATGTCAGTGAAAAATGGTGAAGACATGGAACCAGGTGGGATATCAAGAGGTTATAAAGTTTAGGCTCAGCATTTCTGTTGAACACAGACTGTAGAAATCTTGCTTAGCACCTCATTCATGAGACAATGATTAAACTCAACAAGGGCAAAGCTGAGAAGGCTTTAGAGAAAGTTATCTCAGAAATCTGCAACAATGCTTACATAAAGAAATGCATGGCTGGTCTATTTAGATGTCTTCATTTCAAGAACAGAAAGATCAGTTCTCATCTTACTGTTCTGTCACCTCTACTGGGAGACTACAATATACATCTACCCCTCTTTTAAGACAGCAGTATTGAGGTTGCTGAGGGCTGAAAGAACCCTCTCCTGCTTGTCTAGTTAGCCTTGGTCTAAATGTAAGCTCAGACAAAGACTAAGTCCGAGTCAGCTCTGGGAAAAAGATGTATCTCCATAACCACAAAAGAAATGGAACTGATCGTTATTTGTGAATACTCTTGCCTTGACAGTACCCTAGCCAACTAACGGACTAATGAGGAGAGACCTTGTATCTAATGACTGTTTGGTAAGCTCATTACATGCCAACATTAAAATAGAATCATAGAATCATAGAATCATAGAATGGTTAGGGTTGGAAGGGACCCCCAAAGGTCATCTAGTCCAACCCCCCTGCAAGGAGCAGGGACATCCCCCACTAGATCAGGTTGCTCAGAGCCCCATCCAGCCTGGCCTTGAATGTTTCCAGGGATGGGGCATCCACCACCTCTCTGGGCAACCTGTTCCAGTGATCTACAACTCTCATGGTGAAAAATTTTTTCCTAATGTCCAATCTAAATCTACCCCCCTCTATTTTAAAACCATTGCCCCTCGTCCTATCACAGCAGGCCCTACTGAACAGTCTCTCCCCATCTTTCTTGTAGGCCCCCTTGAGGTACTGGAAGACTGCTAAAAAATACACTATCGGACTGAAGTTCTGAGACTTGTCTGGCAGGCAGAACGCAAATCTAAGAGTTAAGCAACTACACCAGTGGGGAGTTCTGAGTATCCAAGACCTAAGTGTGAGAACCTGGCAAGGGTGAGAGGGGCATGTAGCGCAGAGGTGCAAATAGCCAAATGGGTGCTGTGGAGGGAGAACCTGTCCAAAGGATGTACCTCGTCTGTACAAGCCAACCACTGGGAGCTTTGTGCACCACTGCTGTGTTAAGACAAAGATAATTTAGCACATGGTTAGCAGACAAATTGTATCTGTATTTTAGGGAAGTGGATCCAACAGGAGGAATTTCAGTAGGCATGGTGGTGCTGTGTTGACGGTTGGACTTAGAGATCTTTTCCAGCCATAATGATTCTATAATAATGAGAGAAGCAGCACAGTGGTCTTCTAGCAACATGAAAACATTGATTTTCTGTAAGAACTGTCTCACTGTACTTAGGCTGTCTCCATCAGTGTGGATCCGCTATGCTTTGCTTGCATGTCACCTTCACTGACTTCAAAAGTCTTCACAGCAAGGAGTCAGCTTTCTAATTTCCAGTCACCCAGTCAGCATCTCCCTGTTGGTAACAACTGGCTGACTCACCACACTTTGTAATAAGAGTCTGCTGCAATAATTATAACTCTGTAAAAACTAAGTGACTTAAAAAGAAATTGCATCTCACTTGTCTGCACTAAGACCATGTAACAGTGTTCACCCTGTTAATTTCATGGATGAATACAAAGTCAAAGGCAATAAATCTATTTCCCCTTAAACTTGGGGAAGAAAAAGAAACAAGACAAAATATCGACGATCTTTTGCTGGTGCTCCCCAGCCTCTACAGCATGTTACTGCTTTTCATCTTATCGTACTTTATACTGCGGCACTTTCTGAGAGAAAAAGAAATCAAGCATGACCTTCTGGGTGCAGCTGTTTGGTGATTCCTCGGTAGCCACGGTGAACATGGCAGCAGCGATACACGCTCTTTTTTAGCACCGCTTACTAACACTAAAGTGATACTAACATTCTCCTAACTACCTGATCTTGGAAAACCATTTTGAGAGGCTTTTCCTGTCTCCCTTTTACCTGATTGCTATTTCTAAATCCTACTTAAAGGAAAAAATGTCTCTACCTGATATTATCTTTTTTTCTCTTAAGAAATAAGATTTCCAATAGGAACGTAATTTTAACCTCCATATATCCAACTAATAACCATTACTGTCCCAACTTCAAAGCCAAAAAATGAGAAATGTAATGAGAAATACATATTTTGTTACTGTTTTGCATATATTCGTATATGAATATTTACAAGAAAGCCTCACAAAACTTAATGCATTTAAGATATTCTGTAGTAAGACTTATTCACTTGCATTTATTTATCAGTTTAGAAGGACACTGAAGGTTATTTTTTCATCTCACTCTATTATAAACAGTTACCATCGCCAACAGTAATGTCATTTTTGTATTGTTCACAAAATATAAACTTTTATATTTATACTAATAACCCATCTTACCAATCAATCCCCCTGTGGTAGTTATTTCTATTAAAGAACTGTACCTCCTCAAAGGTTTTTGGGCTGGGGGAGTTACTAATGATGGAAGGATGCATGATCAGGAACAAATACAAGGCTGTGGTACCTGCAAATAGGATAAAAGTCCAAGATTAAAAAAAAAAATACAGACACAGACATTTTTTGGAGAGTCGTACCTATAGATGGACTAAACCAGCTTTATTCCTTTCGTTTCAGTGAGGGGACGGTGATTTATGTCACCTAAGAATCTGTGCTTTCTATGCTTTTAAACTGAAGATGTTTAAAGAACTGTAAATACTTAACACAGAAACTGGAGTGCCAGTGCTGAAATGTTTTTCACACCTTTTATAACTGTGTTTTAAAAATAATTACTGGTTTTTGCGACACTGTCACAAAAGTAATTTAAAAATCTTGCACTCAGTAGCTATTGGGGATTGGTGAAGACGAAAGGAACACACATGCAATTCTCCGATTACAGAGGAGAAAATTAACCATTAAGTTAATTTATAAACTACTGCAACCTTGCAGTTCATAGAATCACAGAATGGTTTGGGTTGGAAGGAACCTTAAAGACGGAATCATTGAATAGTTTGGGTTGGAAGGGACCTTTAAAGGACACCTAGTCCAATCCCGCTACAAAGAGCAGAGATACCTTCCACTAGATCAGGTCGCTCACAGCCCCATCCAACCTGGCCTTGAACACTTCCAGGGATGGAGCATCCACAGCTTCTCTGGGCAACCTGTTCCCCTGACTCATCACCCTCATTGTAAAAAACGTCTTCCTTACATCCAATCTAAATCTACCCTCTTCCAATTTAAAGCCATCACCCCTTGTCCTGTCCCTACCTGCCCTTGTCAAAAGCCCCTCCCCAGCTTTCTGTAGCCCCCTTTAGCTACTGGAAGGCCACTATAAGGTCTCCCTGGAGCCTTCTCTTCTCCAGGCTGAGCAGCCCCAACTCTCTCAGCCTGTCCTCACAGGAGAGGTCCTCCAACCCTCTGATTATCTTTGAGGCCCTCCTTAGCTCTCCATTAGGAACTTCTTGGCTTGAACTAAATGCCATGAAACATCAAGTTTCTATAAACAAGACATTTGTGGGACAGACAAGAACTTGCAGTTAAGAGTCTATGCCATTTGAAAAATGGCTGTCCTTTGCTCCTTCCGCTTTGACAAGATGTCTGTCTTGTTGATCTGTTTATCAGAATTTTCCTGATTTTGACATAAAGTCAAAAAAATCTGACACACACCTGAACCCTGCATTTTCAGTATGTGTATTGTCTGTTGTTGTAACTTACATTATTAAACTATATTTGGCTGATATCTGAAAATTAAAAAATGCTATTAGATGGTCAAGACACAGCAGTCTGAGTAAAAAGTGATTAATCAGTATAATTATTTGAGCTTACACATAGCCTATCTTGTTGAAATACAATAAAATCTCACCAGTTTTCTGCGGTCCTACAACCAAGAATTTTGGCAATCGATCACAGGTTTTTTCTTTAGACCAGATATCTCTGTGCCGTTTGTCATCGCAGGGATTCTAAAACGGAGAAGACCAAGTAAGAATTCCATTGCTAATCACACCTGATAAGGTTCTCCTATGAAATGTCAGTACGTTCAGCAGAATTATGCCCAAGATAAATTTAATCCCACATACTTAAGATGTGTGAATCATTCAAAATCAATTGATCAATTACTTACAAATTAGAAGTCATAAAATTGCTAATAAGTTCTTTAATTACTGACTTTTTCTTTTACATTACTGTAACAACTACCACCCTATACATGCTGTAGTTTTTAAACTAAAATAGTAAATTAATTACAGCTTCAAGATTTCCATTCACAAATACATATCCTGATCCTCTGGTTCAAATCAGTACGTAATAGTGAATCCTGTTTTTTCATGTGTGCTTGACAACTGAAGCTATTTAAATTTGTTTTAGAAACGCTACTTGCGAACAGTTTTTGACACTGTTGCTTGGCAGTCCTGCACCAGGACAAAGGGAATTACTAGTCTTCTAGGTTTAAAAAAATGGAACTGTATTCAGATTCCCGTGCATTATAGACAAAAGACACCACATTCAGTATACGTTAGTCACTATTACCTACAAATTTATTTTCTAAGTAATTCTCACTTTTCAAGTCATTTGCCTACAGGCTAATTTCCATTTTAAAAATTCACTCTTTCTTAACATTATGCAAAATCCTTGACATTTTTTCCCCCTAGTTGAATGTTTTATTCAATAACAGCACGAATTTCAAGATGTATATTAAGTCCAAATTTGCAATCTCACATTCAGTTTCTAAGCTGGATATTGAATTGCCAACACTAGAAAAGAGTTGAGAAAGCAAGTCTAAATAGATTTTTATGTTTGATCTAGTAAAGCTTGGTTCTGAGAATATTTCTACTAAGTCACCCCAAAAGGAAGATATTTGGGATAAATATTATCACTGTCGGGACACATCTACCTACAGCACTCAGACGTTCCATGAATTGGTTGAACCGGCTCTGAGCGCGTGCAAAGAGAACACGACAGCGCTCACTGTTTGGTGCAGCGGTTTCTCTTCAGGGACTGTGCTCTTAGCGCTGGGTGATGGGCTGAAGACGCGTCGGCTGCAAGGTCAGTGCAAGCTTCAGCCTTAGCATGTCTTCATATTCCTGATATTTTCAATTTGTTCACTTATGAGAGTGGGGTAATCAAGCAGCAGAGTTGATAACATCAATGTGGTAAGTGCTGGTAAACGTCTTGCTTGGGCAGTTCTCAGCTGTTTGTGAATAACTTCCTAATCTATCTAACCTATGTCTACTTGGCTAGTCAGTTTTAGCACTAAGGTAGCCATGGTCTTAATGCTCTTTTCTCTTTTTGGATGCCCTCACACACTTGGAAAACAGTTCATTTGTTTAATGGCCAATTGCTAAAATATGCTTATACCTCTGTCAAATGCTTCATTCCTGTTCGCAAGTAAAGTCACAAATAAAATGAATTCAAGATACGTATTTCACAACCTCTCTATGGAAATTTAAGTGACAGGGAAAACAATCACGTACACTTAAGCTTCAGTAAACTGTTTTATGGAACCAAGCAGTAAATCTGACTGCTTTTCTCTACAAGAAACTCAAACAAAGACCTTCACAAAAAACACCATCAAGACTTTTTTTTTTTTTTTCCTGATCTCTTCATCAGCAAGCCTGCCTACCTGCCAGAGAGGGTCCTTTTGTTCAGGGAATAGTTCAAAATACTTGTGAGCCAGCTGAACCGGAGGAAGAGTTTGCAGTTTCAGGTTTGTCCAGGTATGAACAAAGTTGGCCAGATTCACAAAGGTGTATAATCCCAGGCGGTCGTTTCCATAATTAGACAAATGTGTCATGAAGATGCTGATCTATAGAAAACAAAATAAAGCAAGCAGACGTTGACTCTTTGTATCACTAGATGGCAGTGTAACCACAGATAATATAAATTTAATTTACATTTTGCTTCTATTTAGAACTGCAAGGCTTATATCACATTCAGGTAGATCTTACTATCCTTGTTCTTCGTTGAATTACATCCTCCTCCTCAAGCCAACCCGATGCAATCAATGAAAAAAATTGTGGAATTGGTACCATGAGCTCTGTGTAAACTACGATATGCAATCCTGCCCTGGGATAGGAGACCAAGAGGATAGCTGACTTCTTGCTGTGATTTAAATCTTCTTGCTCCAACTGTAAGTTTTATAGGATAAATAGCTCATCTCTTCTACAAAGCTACTCTGCAAGCACTGGGCAGACAGTCAAATCATATGCAGAAACAAAAAAAAAAGTGAAACCTGTTTGAGTACTTTCAAATAATTGTGCGTAAAAGACTTCCCCCACCCCTCTCCAAACCCTCTCAATATCCCATCAGTTGTAAGGCTGCTTACAACTATCTTCAGAGTAATTTTTCATGGATGAAACAGTCTGTTCTTACACAAAAATCTGCAAACTCTTGCCTCTCTAGCAGTGTTTTTTTTTTCCAAAGATTTTTTAAAACATGAGAACTCTCCCAAGATGAATTCTCCAGAGTAATTTCCATTAGATATTAGAAACATGACTCTTTTTATAAATAAATCTGCTAATGCCATGAATGGGCAATTTCTATTTAAAGTAAAACCTGATGTAAGCCACGTTAAGAAGAAAAAGGCTTATCACAGCCATAATTCTGAAATTAGTTCAGGAGCTGAAGTTAATCTTTCGTAAAGGAATTCCAGCCTTCAATTTAAAAAAGGAACAAGAAAAGAATGAAAAACTGGAATCTACAGCTGTATTCTTTTGTTTCAGAGTATTTAAAACACTGCCTTCCTTTGATATAAAAGTTCAGAGCTGGTTGAAGTTCAAAGGTTCTGGTTTTGACCACCTAACTGTAACACTACAGAGTCCTTGCAGTGGATGGACACGGAAAATGTGTTTTATTAACAGTGTCCTCTGCTGACACTGCTTGGCTTATAAAGTGAGCTGAGGGCTTCAGTTGGTCTGACCCAAGTAGAATTAGAAGATAAACACTGCTATATCATTAGAATACAACCGTTCTTTGCAGACAGGATTAAGATTGAAAAAAAATAAATCCTTCCCCTTTAGGCAACTAACAATAAGCATTTTGCCAAACGTATAACCTTTTTGAGTTTCCTTTTTTATTTCAGTTCTCAAAGCAGGAACAGACCAGCCATAGGACCACGTTGTTCTCAACAAAGATGCAATCAGAGGGTTTCCATAAAAAAGGTTAACTTGTTTTCTTGGTAGCCTCTTTCCTTCCTACACATGGGTTGACCTCTGACATTTATAATGTCAGTTCACCTCCTGGCAACTCCTTACCTGCCAACAACTACAGCACTGCCCTGGAAGAAAAAGCAAGAGAACTTTAAAAGAGTGCTAGTTCAGGGAAAATATGTATTATTCTTTCCCTCAAGGGAATAGGACTGTAATTTTAAGAATGTCAGAGTGGAGGCTGAAAAATTGATCGGATGTATCATCATAAATAATTTCCAGCATATGAAACTGTGTCAATGAAGGGGAAAAATGTATCAGAAACCTTAGTTCCCATTTTACAGTTTTTTTTTTATGTCAAATACTTTTTGGTTAATTACTTACAACAAAAAGAAAGACGATCAAGTGCATCTTGTAAAGAAGTCCATACTTAGCGTAACCAAATACATGACCTAATACACAACTTCAAATCACGGAAAAGGTCTCCTTTACTTTTATATGGCATCAAAGATATTACAGATGAGCTGAAACTATCTTCTAGGAAAACCTGAACAAAAGTTTTTCCCCTCCTGTTGATACCGTACAAATTAATTCCTAGTAAAATCACTACCACCACCTGTGTCAAGTTAGCAAACTGCAATCCTGTGCTTCACAGAACAATGAAATATTGCTGATCCAGGGCCTGATTCACCCCATCTCACCCAAGAACTACTTACTCTTGCTTTCAGCTGCAAAAGGTCTTCCCAGGCTAAGCCAGCAGCCTGCCTATTCCCACAGGAGCGCGATGCTGCAATGGCCACGTTCGCGTTTCTCAAAGAAGGACCTCGCACCACATGCACACCAGGGATCCCTACGAGTTGCCAACTGCCAGCTGCCCTCTCCTGCTCTAGGAACGCTCCTGTGAGTTTGTCAACAACAGCTACGCAGCGATGGCACTGGGAGAGGTGTATGAGCTGATCTTTCCCTGGCTACAAGCAGAATATTACATCCAGTCGCCATTTTGAGGGATCTCACGTCGGCGCTGGCCCAGTTGCAGGGGATGGTGTGCTGCAGGTGTGCGCTTTCACACCAAGACAAAACATAAGACTTTTTGCCTTTCATATTGAGTTATGCTGCTTTGTTTTGCTCTATCATACCACATTCTGTTTTATTCAAGCAAGTTCTAACTAATGAGAATGATTACTCTTCCTGTGGCAACTAATAGCTATTAAAGATTTATCTTCTTAAAACTGCAGATCAGTAGATATGAAAGGAACCCTTTGGGGCCTCTCAGAAGACTAGATCTAGTAAATAACATTCGTTCAATAACTTTGCACGTCTCGGAAATGCTGTAAAAAATAAATAGAGCTTCATATATTTCTTTATTCCCTCTTCAAAAGGGAAGCAGCTGTGAATGGATTTACATTTACTCTAACAAGCATTTTAGCCACCCTTTCAGTTAAAAAGAGTTTATTTGATTTTATTATTTCCAGCTCTCTTCTAAAATAATTTCTTTCAGGGCATCTCGGCATTTTCTTTATCTCGTTGTGAGAAGGATCACCCTTTTTAGCTGCTCCTCACAAACAAACTATCATCTTGGTCGCACTTCAATGCACACTCTCCGCAGGATTTCATATCTTTCACGAGGGGACTGAAACGGAATGCAGACAATTTGTGAAATGATGCTTTGGGACTAAATCTGACCTTCGGGCAGCAGCTCCTTTCTTGCTCCTACCCATTTCTGGATCAGAGTAGCAAAGGTGCTTTACTCTGCCTCCTCAGAGCCTGTTAGGCTCTGACCCGCTCCTTTCAGCTGCTCCTCAGCATTTCTGCGCTTCTCCTTCCCCAAAATGAAAGGGCAGAGGGCTCTTTCTGTTTTGCTCTCCTTTCCAATCCCTGGTTTTATTTGGGATTCTGACTAGTACTGCAGAGACGTAGGGAAATGAGGACAAGCACTCAGGAGAAACAGCTTTTATCTTTTTGAATGCTCATTCTGTGCTGCATATTTCCTTACTACAACATTTCCCAATTAGAGGCAACAGCTTCTAGGTCAACAAATTAGAGCTGAGATCAAGACTGAGTTGCTGCTACTGAATCACATGTATCAGGAAAAGATGAACCAGCATGACCTAAATTATGTATCAAGAACAGAGAAAACAATAGATGCTTGACGAACAATTTACACAAAATGAAAAAAATGCAGCAAGTTACCCAGCTTCTAGCGATGGATGTTATTTTAGCAGGCTGCATATTTTTAAAAATATTGTTCACTACAAAATCAGCAGTATTAGGATGCTGCAGCTATTAAAATTACACAATAGGGACACTACTAACTAAGCTTCTACAGTCTTGATAACAGTAGTTGTCCTTGACAAAACCAGAGGTGCCTGCCTCCCAAAGGAACGACACTGCCCTTCATTCCCAAGTGCGAGAAGCCCCTCTTACAGCTGCTGGCTTGTGCCACACTTGTGTTCCTGGCTTCTTCCCCCTGGAGTCACAGGGTGTCTATTTTTGAAGGAAAGACAGGGATGAAAAGAACCATCCAAGGATAGTGGGAAAGATCTTTGGGTTTTTTTTTTTCCCTTACCAAGCTCCCTGGGAAGGTCTGGAAGGGTGAATTATGAAGCTTCTCTACATTGGGACAGAATGATTTATGGTGAGCAAGACTAGCTGCTCTGCTGGAAAACAGCAGAGTGGATATCTTTGTGTAGGTAACCTGCAAATATTCCCACTCCTTTCCATACATCCTGATAAGCAAAATGGACCTTGCTTCACACTGAAACTCAAAAATTTTAAACAAAAATTTTGCACATTAATAGGTTGCACCTCACTATTATTCTCCTTCATACTCTTTTTCTGTTTATACCTTCTTAATGGTGTACTGCATCAGGAGGACCTTTCAGTTCCAGTAATAATCCAGGAAAGAAAAAAGTGGCAATGCCTGCAGCAGAGTGAAACAAATTAAGCACAAAACTCTCTAGAACAGTAAAAAGCCTGTAGAACAGCAGCACACTAAGCCACTGGTCTCTGAACATTTTTGATCACGCACATCTATCAGTAAAAGCTTCTTGACCGTGCACCCCCTATGTATCTATATTTATTTATAAATTATCTACTACTGAAGTTCCAATATTTTCTTCCCTCACCCAAATGGATCATCTTGCACACACCCTGGGGTGCACGTACTCCGCTTTGGAGACCACTGCACTAAGCTGCCAGGATCGGACGGTAACCCAAAAGCAGAGAGAGGACCCCTTTCCAGAGGTTAGCCGTACCCTTTTTGGCAAGCATTGGGGAAGCAGAGGGAGGGACTCGGCCTTCTGTGACACTGATGATGTTAAACAGACTTACTATTACTTTGGCATTTTAAATCTGGAACTAGAAGAGTTGGAGTAATAACCATTTCTTACGGACTGGACATATCTTTCCTTTTTTTTTTTTTTTTACCAGGCAATCCAACTTGAGTAAATGCACACTATTAAACCAGTCATCAAAGTACTTTTGTCATGGGCACTGTGTCACCCTCCAATCTGTGCAAAAACATTAAAAGGCAGTGCTGAGGCCTCCCAACTCAATGAAGTTAAGCACAACACTTTAAAATGAAGTTAAATTATGATTGACAATTAATTAGGTGATCGCTGCTAGGCACTAGAAGCAGATGCATTACCAATTTAGTGTATTGCTGGTATTTTAGCTACTGAACAAATGTTTACAGGCCACAAGAGTACATCTAAACTCTCAGAACACCTATATTCCAATTAATTTGGCATTGTGCACACTCTGTTTGCAGTTCTGATATTGTCTCCATGTTCCTCAGAACAGTTTTGTTCAGGTATTCAGAGACTCGGTAACAGCTGGTTTTGCTCCATTATACTAACAAAGTGATAGAATAATGAATTAGATTGCAGTCTATGCTTGAATATGTATTTTTAATAGTTGAAAGATATTCCTTTTGGACCTGTACGCTACCAGAAAAGCTGTGTTCTGTTCCACCACAGAGAGATTCCAGCTTGCAACTCCTTTTTTTTTTGTTCTGAGGCCATCCTGCTGGTTTCACAGCTGCCATGGATCTGCCCACTTGCAAAGACAGCAAGCCAAGCAGTTGAATTTGATTTATGTAGCAGCGTCTCCACTATAAATATAACAGAGCCAGGGAAGATTTATAAGATCAAACAAAATTACCTGTTTGGTGTAGTTCTGAATTATTAATCTGACAAGTCCGGAAACCTGAATTTATTTTCAGCTGTTGCAAAACAGGCATGAGAGGACAGGGAAGAGATGAAACTGTTGCCTTTCTCCTTCACCCATGTAGTGGGCCAAGCCTGTTGAACTGGAACCCCACACATCAGAGCTCAGGGAGGTACCTGCACATCCTTCCTGCTTCTCACACTCGGAAAGGGAAAGGGAAGACTTGAGCCTGAATGCCTTTGGGTTTGTATTTTCCTCTGTAGTCCCAAAGCCTGACTACTCATCTTGTTCAGGGTCACATTAAGATACAGTAGGTTCTGCGGATGCTCATATAAATCTCCTCATTTTCAGTGCTAAAGGAGATAATTTCTCCCTTGCTGCAAGTCAATTAGCTTAATAACAGCTCTAGTCACTGTAACTTGGGAGAGGTAAAAATTAAAGGAAAATAATACTTAGAACTGAATGCATACAAAGATTACCATTATTTTACGATCAATCAGACACAGGGCCTAAACCATTAGCAGTCTTCCCTCTTGATCAGCGCTGCTGTAAACCATACAGAGAGCACGCAGCTGGCTACACATTAGTTTCATTGTTGGGCTGCCAACTATTTGAAGGCTTTCACCAGATTCCTCTCCACAGGGCATTTTCCCTTTCCTTTAGATCCGTAGACACACAGCACTTTGTAAGGAACTGCATGTAAGTGCATGTAATGCAATTACTGTATTCTGTTCTGTTTGTTTTCCTCGGGGGCAGAAAAAGTCTTGAAGATTTCCATGAACCATTTTCCCTTAAACTTTCATCTTGTAGGACAGCAAAGCTCCCAGTCTGTATCTTCCATAGGTCAAGGGATATTTTAGGACTGAGCTATCTATGCCTTCTACAAAGTTAAATGGAGACTTTTACTGATGCTATCAGAAAAGGAGAAGCATACAATATCATTTTAGATCATGGCTCTCATCCAAGTTGCAATCTTACATTAAGAAAAATTTGGTTTATCAGATTACTTGGATTTTAGAATCACAATATACCTTCCACATCATCATTTGAAAACTAAACCAGAATAAGAAATTGGAATAAGCCTTAAGAATAAAATCTAAAGATCTGGTAGAAAGCAGATGAAATGTACTCCATTTCATATTGTTGATCTGCTTCATGAATTTAATTTTTATTATTGAAACTTTGCACTTCAAAACAAAACAAAAACTTCAAACAGTAAGTTCTTCCATATTAAAAATGAATAAAACTATTAGATCTGTCCTGCGTTTGGCCTGTTCATCTTGTGCAGCGTGCTGTCTACAGAAGCAGATGGTATCAGATACGTATGAGGGGAGTACAGGATACTCTACAGCTGGGAGATGTGTGAAAAACAATCCCCTATGAAAAACTTCCCTGCTTTCAAGGGTTACATAAAGCACGGAAGTTTAGATGAATCCATGCCTTACTACTACTGGCATTAATATCCAATCAAATTTAACTCTGTATTTCAAATCTTCATAAGTTCTTAATGTCAAACTTGATGTCAAAAATGCTACCTTGGAGGAAGATCCCAGTACAATTCTCATTTAAATTCTCATCCTCATTCAATTGGCTATCTTCCAGTTTTCTGTTTCAAGACAGGTAACAGGAGTTCATTTTCTAGGTTCTTCATGAAATGTCATAGTGGCTTCTGTTTGTCATGTCTCTTCAAATGGAATGAATCTCGATCATTTTTTATTTCTCTTCAAACTGGAATTTTTTCTCAGTCCTTCATAGTCCTCTTCACAGTCAACTTCTTCCAGTTTTGCCCATAAGATTGAGTCTGCAGAGTACGATGGATTTCCAGAATCTCGTTATACAACACTCTGCATTATTTTCCACTATAGTCCTTCTACAGTGTGTCAATGCCTCAAAGAACAAGGAACATGGATACACCTACTTATTATCCCACTAATGGGAATGACATGGGAAGGAAATGGGAAAAATTCCACTGACTTCACTGTGTAAAATGTGCAGGTCCATCTGTGAAGGTCATTGATTCCATGGAATCCAAATATACAAACTCACACAGCAGAATATTTCTCTCACATTACTGGGATATAACATGCTCTTCGGAATAATGCCTTTTTAAATTGGCTTAACCATAAGCAAGTTACTTCACAGCCGAGTGAACTCATTTTCCTATTGTTGGTGTGGCACAGAGGAAGCTAACACACCATTTGCGTCAACTCAGCTTGCTGTGCGTGCAGCCTCAAGGAGAACAAGAGCTGTTCAACGTGCCTGCCTCTCACTCTGTAGCCTCCATCAGCCCCGTGGGACAGGTGAGTGAATTCCAAGTGCTCATCGGACAATAGCTGCTCTAATAGCTCATCTCTAATAGCTGCTCTCATGGGAGAATATGTACATCATTAGAGAAAATGCCGCAATATGCAGTGCTTTCCTCAGCAGAATCCTGTGCCAGACATAATTTTTACTTTTCCTGGAAAGATGAAGGGTGAATAGCCTTTATGTATATGTATTACCATCACACGTATAGCTGTCACCAAGACAGTCAGATTTGTTATGTTCCTGTTAGTGCCTGCACAGTACTGTTATATATCAAACAAATAATTTGGCAGTAGATAGCCTTAGTTACTCAGTTAATTTAGTTTCGGTACTTAAATCCTTTGCAACACATGTGCAAGCTTAAAAGAAGCTCACTTCTAACTTAGGTCTCTGAAAACGTCATCACATCAGTGCTTTTTGAACCACTCTGGTCTCAGTTCTTGCTAAGCTTATTTTATTGCACATGTTCCACATCAACTGCCTACAGAAAGAACGGCTGTGGCACGGACCAGTAACTCGTACAGACATTTTTTCATAAAGAAGCAATATGTATATATGTTTCTAGTTCCAGATGAGGAAAACACACAGTGGCAGACAAAAAAGAAATATTCAAATAGTTTTTATAAAGGTATGTTCAGTTCAGCTATGTTTAGTTCGGCTTGGTTCTTAGGTCTCATTATTTTCAGAGCAGTTCAGAGGTATTGATAAGAGTCTTATCAGTATTGATAAAGATTTACTAGCAAACCTGAGAAGAAATGATACAGCTGATGGCAGTGTCTATACCTCCCTCATCTTTATTTACAGCTCAAAGTCTAATCACTCACTTCCTTCATCATTTACAAGACATATTTAGGAGACTGGTACAATTTCATTCCAAGAGATGTTTTACAGAAATTTGTTTTATTAATCCAAGAACTCCACTGAATGTTGCAGACAGAGACAGATGAATCTGAAGTCACTGAATATTCTAACAAGTTTATCAGGAAAAATACTTGCTAAAATGTTTTAAAGTCAGTAAAGTGCTGGCAAAAATAGTAACAATGAGAAGAAATACAACAGAGAGCTGTCTGACTGGATAAGATATGCACCACTAAAGACTTCTACAATGCATGGTTTCCTTGCGGCTTAATTATAGAATTCCCTGGCTCAATTAGTGCAAGTCACACAACCTCCATCTAAGCCAACTACTCAACTGATTATGTGGGGAAAATAATGCCAGTATACTAATAATAGAGGGTTGCTAAAGGCTTCTTTTTTTTTTTTTTATTTTTATTTTTTTCCCTGTAAAACATTTTGTGCAAAATCCTGATATAGTACGATCTCGCCTAAGGGCTGCTGGAGTCAGCAAGATCAGCAAGAAGACAGACATACAAAATATTACTGGAAGAGCAGATAGCGCGTTATATTGCTGCTTAGGCTCTTTTTCAGCTTGGTGGCACTTCAGCACTCGAGATGCCTTATGAACGCAACGGGCGTAGCTGTCAAGATCTCTTTACAGCCACCATCAGATCGCAATCGAACCAGCAGCGCGGGGATGTAAACGCATACCACAGAAATACAGCTTGCCAACCACAAGATCAGCTACTCCAACAAACCAGCTCTGAGTTCCCATATAAAATACAACTGGCAGAGATCATCTGCAGAGCAGGATTTCCTGACGCGTTTCTTACCTGCAGGACTTCTGACTGTGCAACGCCCTGGGAACAGGGCAATAACACTGGTTCTCACGTCAAAAGCTTACAGATGCACATATGGTCCTGTGGTTTTTTGTGGTTTATTCCAGAGATTGTGGTTGATCTAGCATACCATAAGGAAGCAGAGCCTCTCTCGTGAACAGCTGCCATTACACAGCCAAACCGCAAAGAAATTCTGGGCTTTATTCTTAGGGGCATTTATTTCAGTGTAGGGTACTCAGTTTCCAAAGCCTCAGCCTCGTAACTTACACCTCCAAAACTGTACTCACTTAAGATCAGTTATCCAAATTAAACCAGGAAATGTAACAAAGGCCTTTGTCAAAATTTACATTTAATTTACACCTACAATTTCCATTTTTGAAAATTAAATATTTATGAGCTCATTGTTGAGAATATTATTTAGCTGACTGTAGTAATTCCTAGGTAATGTTTCTTCTTCGTTAGCTTTACATCAGCGAAAAACAGCGTTTAGAAAATGCCTCATAATGGAATTTTTGCATCCTCTGAAAAGCTGGAGGTTTCACATTAAGAAATCCCAGCAATTTTAATGAAAACACAGGAAAGCTTATGAAATTCAAAATGTCACTTCACAATGAGACAAATTCTTAAAGCTACTTAGTTTTCATTTTAATGCCTAATCTTTGCCCAACTCTGACTTGCAAATCATGGTATAAATACACGTAACGCTTAAAAAACCACAAAGATGCAAACCTTAATCTTTAAATTGATTCCATGCCAGGCTAATGCTTAGAACTTTAGAAACTGTTTATAAGTAGATACTTAAAAGCAGACACATCATCTTTTCAAAGGCACTCCTTAAAAGGCTTGCAACAATTTGTCTTGGGTAAATTTTGGTCTGATATTAATTTACAGTTTAGAAAACAGTGTATTTAACTTCTTTCAGCCTGCACTATATTGGCAATATCATGTTTCCAAGAACTAGGTGATCAGACAGTCTACATTGCAGTGCATAAATCAAAGATCTAATTGTAATATATAAAAAGATATTACTGTACTCACATTCAAGGATGATAGGCAGGCATGATCAAACTTCTATGATTAATACCAATAATCACGATTGTTTCACTGCTTATCTTGTCTTCCTTTCCCTTCCCTTGCCCTCCCCGTTAAGCTAGTAACTCAGTTAATTGCTACAGTACCAATACCATCCAGCCAAGGAATTTTGCAGGTCTCGCCTCTGTTAACATACTGTGCCTGAAATCACATATATATTATTAAGTTAAGGGACTACTGCCATCCTCTAGAAGGGAGACCACATACGTGCTGAGAAAGTGAAATTTTTATTTCCTAATTCTGCTATGTGAACATGAAAAAGGAGAAAAAACACAGTAACTGCTCTCAAAGAACAAAAACTATAGCCTGAAAGAATGTGAGGCTTGAAAAATGTACCTGCATATGAATTGCTGAAGTAGCTGACAGAAGCTTTTTTCCTTTGGACTTCTATTAAATTATGGAATATTTAGGCTATTATTCCAAAGGATTTGAGTGCAAATATGTTTTGTTCCCTTTGGTGTTCTGACAAAATGAGTCCTAGCGATTACATTTGTATAAAATGGGTAAATTTTATTCATGTTTCATTTGGACTTCAGATGAACAACTCGCCTAAAAGCTTGTCTAAAAGGTCAGTTTTGATGCAACTAACTTAATCCCAATGCCATTTTAAGAACTATACTGTTCTCTTCTGTCAGTATTCTGTAGTTTCATAGCCTTGTTTGTTGTTTATTGTTCCATTAAAGATAAATGAAAGGTTAAGCAGATTATTAACTACGTGGTTCATTTACTTGGATATTTTCTTTGAAGCTATTATGAATCAGCAACTGAAAATTCTCAGAACAGATTTAAGTGCAAGGACTCCTTGCTTGCAACTTTCTCAAACCAATGAGTGCTCCCAACATTTCTGATTACGAATTTGGCAACACAGGAAAATGGACTTCACCTGAAATACGTCTCCTATAGTAACATCTTGAATTCTTTTAAAAATTAAATCTCGGGGTTCTTACTTAATGCAAAAGTAAAGAACAACAAGAAAGGCTGCTAATACTGCATTACTAAAAAAAAACAGTTGTCAAAAAGCTAGAGATTATCCTTGTACAACAGAATATACTTATTAGAATATTACTTATTATTGCATACATATTAGATGCTAAATTAATTAACTGAAAAAGCAGAAGAGCTCACTGTGACTAACCATTATTGTTTGGGAGACTCAGCTGATTAGCCTTGAAGCATTTAGTAACTTCTCCTTTAAGTAATTTAAAAAAAAACATTTCAAAATCACACTGTACTTACTGGATTGAGAACCACTGTGAAGAACAACTCTCCTCCTTGAATACTTTTGTCGAGTTCCTTTGGGCCTCCAGGATACTCTTTATAGAAAATTGTGTGGGTGAATAAGCCACAAGTTTGCCTAGGAAGCACCTGAATTTATTAAAGAAAAAAAAAAAAGAAGAAGAAAAAAATATTATATTCAAGAGAAATTAACAAACCAGAAATGTTAATACTTTCAATGAGATAATAAATGCCAGATAAGGAACACATAACTGATAATGTTTCTTTGTGAGGATTGCTGGGTAGATTTGGCACCATAAGTTTGCCAGAAGTCAGTAACGATCTAGCTGAACTGATACACTGGCAGATCAAGAAATAGTGCTTACTGGAAGAAACAACATTTTTACTATCGGTGGTATCATAACGTCCAAAAATTCATCACGTTTTGTTTGAAACTGGAGATTGATCTCAATCAAGAAGTTCTAATTCAGAAACCTCCTCAAACTAATTTTGTCTGTAACACTTGATCCTAACACCAAGTATTTGAAGTCTGGTCGTCAACGATTTCTAACATTTTAAAATAATTTGAATAATAACCTGAGAATATTATCAATCTATATTGTATTAATCAGTTCCATTTTGTATTTGAATGATGGCTTTGTTGTAAATTTAAACCAGAATTTGAAAGTAATTTTTTTTTTTCCCGCTTAGGCATCACCGCCAATAAAAATTCTCCACTGACACATGATGAATTTTGCCGATAATGCTCACACTATAAGAAAGATTGGCTTCTTACTCAACTGTGCTAGTTTTGTAAGATCAGTTGCAACAAAAAGTAGCATAAACAAAGGTATTTGTAAGAACAAATTTTTTGAATAGGAAGAACTAATAAATTCAGTTAGGTTTTCCAGTAGAACTTAAAAATACTTTCTAGCAACTTCAGAAAATAATTCACTGGAGAGTATTTAAATTATGTCTATTTTTAATGGAAAATCAACTGCTGAGCATTGATGTTCATGTATAATTCTTAAACTGGGATTGTTCTCAAACATTTGAGTCCAATTTAGAACATTTATTAAATAATAGCTTAAACTTTTAAAGCATACAAATCCCTTACTTGACATAGACTGTGGCTTTGCACATACTTTTTATTTCTTGCAGTTTCATTCCTCAGCTTCTTTTTTTGTCATGTACAGGATACTGTGATCACAGATCGTAAGTTCTGTGTTGTCAGAAAATGTATGGAATTTGTATGTTTGCCATAAACCTGCACATACTGTTAAAAAATCTTTGTATTTCACTGATGAAATATGAGAACAATTCTTCACAGAGTCAGAAAATGAAGCTGTACTGGATGGGAAATGCTCTGGCAAATCTTACACCATGATTTTGTTCCTGAATGTATTCATCATCATAAGCCTGCAGATGTAAAATATTGCATTTGCCCTGGAGAACTGAAAGCTTGAGATGCCAAGAACAGGTGTTTTTATACGACTGTTCGTGGAAATAGATTTTTGGCCCCAGTGTCCTTGTGTTAAATCTCATTATGTGTCTTCAAACAACATGTTTTTACAAAAATTTATGAAAGAGATTTTTGGAGATTCTGAGAGTCAATCAGTCTTCCTCAAGTGCTTCACGCCCCCTGAGCAGATCCACAAACCCATTATTTTACAGGCAGCTATTGCTCTGAGGAGAACAAACTGTAGCTCAAATCTGTATGGTGTGAATTTTTTTCCTGAATGTCTGCAGATCATTTTAGTTTTCTCCATCCCAAAATAGACCACAACTTTTAAATATTATTATTTGGCTTGGAAAAGTGGTATCCATGGTAACTTGAGGATAATACCAGAATTCTGTTATAAGCTAAGTGGCAGCACTAAGGCACTTGACCCTCCAAAACTGCTTCTTGCAGCCAGAGGCATAACACAGTACACACACTGGGATCTTTCCCGTTCGGCACTCTCCTACCTGCTCCAAAAGAAAGTTACTTGAGAACAGACCATCAAATATTTTGGCAAGTTGTTTTGAAACACTTCTCGGATAATAATGACAATAAGTGAACCAGAAACAGCCTACGCCCCAGTGACCAGACAGTGTTAGCGTAACGCCTTCCACGTCAGTTGTGTCTAACCCCTTTTGGCAAACACCACTGTCAGTGAACAACGCTGTAAATTACGTAATATAGAAAAAAATGTGTGATTTGACTCGTGGCTGCCTCAACAAAGCACTTTCATAGCCTGGAGAGGGGTGTGGGGAGTGTGTGTGTCTTCCTTCTCCCCAGACTTCTGAGTGTTTGCCTTGCATCCAGACTGATCGCCTGGGCCCAAAGCTTAGCTGTGGGGTTAAGCCGCAGTGCAAGGCACAGTTCAAACTTCTGTACAGCAGGAAGCAAAACGAGGGCAACTGTGCACTGTTCAAACGGAAGAAAAAAATATGTAAGCACCAAGATCCAGATTCTCAGATGGCATAAACTGGCAAAACTCTTTTGCTGTTAATGGTGCTACAGAAATTTTAAACCTGCTAGAAATCTAACCCATAATATTCTGTTAAAAGATGCAAATTTGACTTTTTCCTTGAGATCTGTGAACCAGTATTAACAGTAGGACTAGAACAGTTAACAGCCTGTTAACTGTTAGCAGCAGGGTGCCTAGAGGCCACCTTCATCAGCGGTAACATCATCAGCAACAGACTGATTTTAATTAACAAGATACTGTCAAATATATCTTGCTACTTATGCATCGCAATATGTGCTTCTCACACTGTGAACTTTCAGGATAGCATGTTTTTTTCCACTTAAAAATAAATTGTGCATAAAATGGTAGAGTGGTTACAACATGAACATCACAAATACAACTCACCATGATATTTTTGTGGATGAAGCCTCGTCTATACCTTGCAGGCTTCAGATGGGGGTATTCTTCTGTGCTGGTAACTCTGATATTCCAGACTTTTTTCCAGGCATCATAAAGTTGAACATGTACTGGATAGACTCCAGAATGGTGTGGAGCCACTGCATAGCCCAAATCAGTTGGAATACCATGTTCCTAAAACATAACAGAACAACGACTGCGTTCAAAAATTTAAGCAGCTTGATGGTTTGGAATGTCTCAAATCCTTTGTTTGTGAGAGATCCAGAACAGGTCTGAAATGCAAATAACGGTGATATCCAAACAGCTGATGTGTAAGGGAGACAGAAGGCAGCACGGTGAAGATGAAACGCAGGGTTTTAATACAAGGCCTTTTTAATATGTATTTTATGAGTACGCAGGGAAGAATGATCTAGATGTATTTTACATTGATTTCTTCAATCTGCATTAAACAGAAAGCTGCACTCTTTCAAATTCTTGCAAAGAATTTGCTCACAAACTAAGAACTCAGAGAGAAAATTACTGGCACGTATTCAGCACAACAGGTAGCATTTGGCAGTTACAATAACAAAAGTGTGATTTCCGCTACATGTCCCTACACAATTACTTGGATTGTTAGCTGAATTCCGCAGAGAGTCACTGCGCTTCCCCTCTAATTCACTCAAAACCTAAAACCATATTCAAAAACCAGCTTAATCATTTTAGGGTCATTTTTTAAAAAGAGGAAAGATAACCACTTGCAAAATTCTGAGGATAACAGGCAGATGTTGTAGACTAATCCCTTTTGTAGTACATCATCTATTTTTGCAGGCTCCTGTCATTTCTCTTGTTTACGTACTGACCTTGCTGGTGTTACCTTCTCTTGACATTCAATATATTTTCTTTCCAATTTCTGGTTTCCAGCATACTCTAATGAATTTTGACACCTTTCCTCCTGTCTTTCAGGTTACTTTTCAAAGGAACAGAATAGAGCAGGTATTTTTGTAATAGTCTGATTAGCAGAATACACTGTCCATGAGATGATGTTGTGCTGCAATGATTTAGGAAAACTGCCTTTGCACAACCTTTGAACCTTGTTTAAGAGGTTTTTTTATGTTGTTTGTATCTGTATGTTCATCTTCACTGTATTTTCTAATCATACTTTGTGTGCAAAGGTAAGAATTGGTTGATACTTGGGTCTTTTCCTTCGAATAAACTAGTTACTAAAGAATATGAAAAACTCTGTATGTCTGATCTCAAAGGAAAATGGATGCGTGACCCTCGTAAAACCATCTTTCTTCATCTTTTCTGGAGGAGGACTGGACTACTGCGGGAAAGCTAATGTACTGGACTTAAAAAGCTTGAACAGTCAGGATTCAATATTAGACATCTGTTATAATTTACATACGACAACTTTACTAACAGCTCAAAAGAAAGCAAATTCACAAAAAGCAGCATTTACTTCTGCTCTGGAGGAGCACAAAATAAGACTTTAAAGATGTGAAGTCCGCAAGGGAGGAAAGCTATTTTTTTTCCTTGTTAAAGGGCTGTTTTGAACCTAGTGTAATGGTGTGTGTAACAGACAAGTATGATACAGCCACAGTTGAAAACCCTAATTTTTCTGTTTAGAAAACTGGTGAAATTATTATTTTCCTTTAACAATCTGCGACACGCATGATGAGCCGTAAGATTTTACCACCCTGAGGCTGGTGCAGCTTTTGGAATTCTCGTAAGGCCATACCACTGCTGGGTGAGATCCAAACACCCCATCAGCGACCCCGCCGCACCCAGGGAGCGCGTCATCTGCTGGCTTACAGCTGCGGTGCGCTACATGCAATTGCCAAAGCAGGAATGAGTAAGATCTGGCCTATTAATTTTACTGCATGGGAGATAAAGAATGGGTATGTCATCAGTTACACAGCTTTACACTATTTAATTCCATCACAGATGTTTTAATTCCTCTTCCTTTTATCTTTCCTACTTCACTTAGGCATGCATAAACATCAGAAAGAAAAATCTGTACAGAACATGTAAGAAATTGCATTCTCTAATGTCCCATTTAATCTCCTTCATTCAGCTATAAACAAGTGTCATTTTTAAGATTTTTTTCCCTCAAGTTTTACAATATGCAGTAATAAATATGTAATTAAAATCTCTCATTCTAATTATGAGCCTATCATCTTTGAGATATTAGTATCTTATTTCTTAGTGACTGCAATTCCCAAGTTGAGCATTTCACACACAATCTACACATTCAGTTTGATAACGGATGAGGCATCAGCAATTTCAGTCTCTTTAAAAAAGCAGGATGCTTAACTTCGTTATTAATTTAAATGCTTTAAGCAAATGAAACATAACGAGTGGCTTCATATCTGTATGGCCATACATAGCTTCAGACATGAAAAACATTTAATATAAGGTATCTGTAAGTGTTAAGAGCATTGAAAGTAGTGAAGAAAATAGAAATTGGTGAAGTTACCTGAAACAGGGTTGAATGAATTATTCTAATAACATACTTCAATGGTTACATGCTGTAGACTAATTCCAGAGGATATCTTATGTCACACCAGAACTACAAGAACTAATCTAATTTCCAGTGGAGCTTGCAACAGTACACAGAATTATAGAAAAAAAAGGGAATTTTGGACAGAGGGTGTGTAAATTTTCATGTTTCTTACTTCTATTGAAACGTTTTTTTTAAAGGAAACTGCAAAATCAAGTTGGCCTGTACTCAGTACAACTACAGTTTACAGTAAACTTTGCAAAACCTTTGGTTGAAAGAAAACATATACTTTACTTAAAAGCAAAGTTTTCAAATGCAGATTTTAATTGCCTGATATTCTAGGTCCATACCTTCCTCTTACACTCACTGACATGTGACCATAAGTGCACCCGTTTTTGTTCTGGTATTTCAAACCTCCCTGCTCTTTCAAGGAACAAAGTTACTACCTGACGGCTAAAGAGCAACCAGTGTATTTTGAAAAGGGAGAAGTAAAATTAGATGTATTTCAGTAAACACGTTTGCTGAGCTATTCTGATATAACACTTCTTCATGTCTTCACATTGGACCATTTCTTCAGACAAATAATATGTACTATGTGTAGCAGTTTGGTGTGGTTTTATTGTATGAAATTAACTGTAGAGAAAAGGTAAGTCTGTTTCTCTTGCACTCTCAGACCCAAAGATCTGGTTTTATTTTTTTATTTTTTATTTATTCTCACTGAAACATTTTTTTTCCAGAGCTTTGCTGTGAATAAATTAGTAAAGGCAATGCTTTTCAAAAGAAGCTTTTACTAATCTGATCCAAAGGGAATATAGAAGATGTTATCAGGTATCACCACAGAAAAGCGTCTTTGAAAACGTGGCACACTTCATTAATTCTAACATCCACTGTTTTCATAAAGTCATTTGACACATTTTGATGGAGTATTTATTCTTTCAGAAAGCTGGATTTTTTTCTAATCTAAGCTGTGGGTTATTTGGACAAATCTTCATTTATGAAGATGGTGAAATAGAAGATTTTCTATCTATATTGACTTTCCAACTACTAATTCTTCATTCTGAAAGAATCTTTCCCTTCAAAATTTTTCATGAAGTAATACAAAAAATCAAACTTCAATTGAGATGGAAATTCAAACTGTAGAGAACCAGACTTTTCATAGACAAAAAGAGAGTGATTGCAAAAGCACTGTATCAAAACTTTCTTTTTTTTCAAGTCATCGAGATGAAACCAAATTATATAGGGATTGATTTTCCAATAATGGTTTCTCAATACCTAAAATCAATATAAAATGCAAAAATGTAACTCACTAAGGCAAATTTTTTGTTGAGGATCATCTGCTCCACCAGTGACGACTCATTGTGGAAGAGATGAGGCTGCATGTGACTCCACATATGGGGAAACCACCAAAACTCATCTACAGATCTCAACAACAGGTCATCACCTTCATCTTCCTCCTCAGTGCCTGGAGGGGAAAAGAAAAAAAATGAAAGATCTCTTATTATATTCTTACAAATGTTTGAAAATATAAGAAAGAAATTAGCACAATAAAACGTGGCCATTTAAAGTACTGAGGATTTTAAATGTTTCCAAGTACACATTCCTTTTCCTGAAATAATTATAGCCAAGTAAAAGACTGAGAGCCCCATTTTCATAGCATCTCGAAGGCACGGTACAATGGCCTATTCAGGAGTTCCTAGAAATCTCCATCTTTGAAGAGACTTAAAGGATGGCTGGAGCTCACTGAAATATTTCTCAGGCCTCAGGCCTGTCTTTTCAGATGCTCTCCCGCCTGTTCCCAAGGATGTGGTGCTGGGAACAGGCCCTGCAGCCATTTCGAACCGCGGCGCTGATGAGGAGGAATCACTTGGGCAGCAGCGTATGGCGCTGCCGTTCTCC
The DNA here is from genome assembly GCA_011801015.1 of Ardeotis arabs. NCBI lineage: Eukaryota > Metazoa > Chordata > Aves > Otidiformes > Otididae > Ardeotis > Ardeotis arabs. The sequence continues at coordinate 35,095 of JAAGAY010011808.1, forward strand.
CACACCTCCCACTTTGACACTCGTAAATCCTCCCAGTCTGCGAAAGAAGCAGCCACACCCCAGCTACCCACTGGGACGGGTCCCTGCCCCTGCTCCCCTGGGTGCAGGCAGTGGGGGCTGGCCGGGACCCCAAGCACTCCAAAGGCCATTCGTGTAATTGGAGGGCAATGACAACTTTGTTCCTGTTCCCGCCAACAATCAACACAACTTGACAAATCCCTTCTCTCTCTCAGCTTTTTGCAACATCTATTTTCCTCTGTCAGTCTCTAACCAAACGTTCAGCTCCGATGCTTTCCGCATCCGTACGGCCATGCTCTCACTAACCCTCCATGCCTTTTGCTTTTTCCTCTTTCCTTCAGCAAATCTTGTCTGATGTTCCTTCCCTGTTGTGATTTTATTCCTCATTACCTCTGAGGGAATCACAGCAGGGAAAGAAAAACGTGGGTAGACATAGAACGATGTACCAATATTTTAGGACTCCATGTGAGTCCATGGGGCCCTGTGTGATGTTCACATGCTATCAAAGAAAGTAACAGGAGCACCTAAAGGTGCCAAATCCTACTCAGTCAGAACCAGGAAACCCATGCACATGTTCCCTCCAAAGCATCTGAATTGTCAACTGAGGCAAAAGAAATGGTCTGGAAAGAACCTCTGCCTGCTGACACACTGGCAGGTGACAAACTTGGCAGTCAGGACTGTTTTTTGGGACATTCCAGCCAAAAGAAAGGGGAGGAAGGGATGGAGCAACTGATGTCGTCAACATGAAAATGTTAAGGCATCTCGAGTCTCTCCGAGCTGTGCAGGTGACACCTGGATGGCAGGGGTGAAACCTGGACAGCGAGCAAGCCTAGCTGCAGTCTGCTGAGCCCAAGAGAGACCTGTGGAGGCACCGCGCAGCCCCAGCTGCTTTCCTCTCCAGCTGTTCTGCTCTAAATAACACACTTCTTCCCCTGCCTCTTCACTCCTCTGTGACAAGTAACACCGAGCAAGGTGCACAGCTGAGCACAAGAAGATGTATGCTCAGCCCTCTGCTATGTAACATGCACAGCAGTAGAGCGCATTCAAGCTCTGTGTATTTTTCTTTCGTTTTGAACAAATCCAGTTCTGGTTCCTAGTCTCAACTCACACGTCACTTCATTTCCCCCTTTTCATATTAATATCCTTCAACGATGATTTTATCTTGTCTTTTGTCTCTCTCTTCGAGGCTCTGATGCTGTCCTATTCTGCACGCGTGCCTTTTTCTTTCTGTTTGTCAGTAGAGAGCACTTTCTTCCTTCTCTATCACATCCTATTTAATACCTTATCTTTTACTTGTCCCTATTTCTAGAGTAGCTTAAGTATAAAATTATTTTAATAGGCAATATATATTGCTATATCTCTACAGTAAAACTATCCAGAAGGATAAACTGTCCTAGCTCAACAGATCTCTCAGTGAAATCAATAGAAAATTTAATTGGATTGGTGGAATTTACCACTCAACAACAGGTTGAAAGGAACTGAATTTTGCCAAAAGGGTTGGAGGAATTCCATCTGTTCCACACCAGCACCTAATCCAGGCATCACAGCTTACTGGAATTACAGGTGCCTCATGCCAAGATGTTCCAGCCTACCTAAAATTACCACCTAAATTCTCTGCGTGCTGAGGAAAGGGATGCGGAGAAAAACCTATTTCACCTACTTTACGTGCCTCCCTCTCTCCATTTCTCGGGAGAGGTTCAGTAGGGAGTCTGAGCCAGCTCAAACTGAATGCAATTATACAGCAACATTAAGAGATGTGTTTATTCCACCCTCAGGAGTGATTTTGCTGTTACCCAGTGTAACACATATAACCCTTACAGAAAGCTGTCATCCCAAGCTTGGACTGCTTCTTGCAAGGTCTCCTCCTGGCCCTGTGACTCTGCTGTTTCTGCATGTCCCAGGCTGCAGGAGGAGGAGGAACAGTTCTCTCATTCAGAAAACTTAATAGTCTGACAGTACACTTTTCTGAAGGGCTTAGTCTTTCTCTTAGAAACTACAGCCTGGCTCTCCTACTTCCACATCATTGCTCTACTTATTAGACTCCAAAGCAACCGGGAAGAAAGGACAATTTGATATTTAGCTATCCTGTTATGAAGGAAACCCTTCTCTCTACTCGGATCCTTAGTCTCTATCATTCCTACTTTCCTCATACCATAAAGAACATCATCAAAACAAAAGTGATTTTAGTATTTCATTCTTACCTGTGTGATAAAATTTCCCTGAAAATCCCAGGTTGAAAGTAAAATTCGTAATCTGAGCTCTCAAAAGATTCTGAGTGTCAAGCAGGGCCTGAAAACAAACAAAAAAAATCCTATGATATAAACATATCTGTAGAAAATTATACCCGGCACAGAAATTTAATTTAACAATACAAATATTTTTACAGGCATATATATATTCAATTGGTTTTCCCATTCAAAAACAGCTCCCTATATATGACAAAGAAGTAACAGATATTTTCATTACCATTTAAAGATTAAAGACAGCAAGCAAACTCCATCGTTTTCCTCATAAAGATGACCAGCTATTAAACACTGGTTTACTCCCTGGATCATGAGACAGGAAAACAAAGGCACATGCCGGAGAAAAGACCTTCCACTGATTACTCAGTAAAGCTGGGACACAGCCAGGAATGAAATTCAGATCTCTTGTGCCCCCGACCACCGCTCCACTCACTGGGGTGAACAGCATCTATTAGAATTATGTTTCTCTGGGTCAGGTCAAGTATATACACAGTGTTTTAGTCAGGTTTAAAAATTACTGGCAATGAAAAAAAAATTCAGAAAGACAGAAAGCAGCTAGACGAAGCTTATTTCACATCAAAGAACTTAATCCTAAATTCCCCCCAAATTCTGACTCATTTCTCAGACAGTTAGCATACTGGCTGTCAGCATACATGTACTTGCACTAAATTAGTGCAAACAAAAAAACTGCACGCAGGAAGGAAGGGGAAAGCTATTATTCATCAGATACAGCTTCACTCTTTGATTTCAATATGCTCCTCTTGATTTGTCACTGCCAGGATTTACATATTAAAACTCTCAGCACTCTGCTGTTGTTCGCCCTTTCGATTTTCCAGGTGCAACAAAAAAACCTAGCTTTCCAATACAAAGTAAAACTTTGCAAAGCAAGAACAAAACCTAAGAACAAAAAGCCTCCTCTAAAACGAGACTCGGAGTGCGCATTCCTCCCAACAGCCTGCCTTCAGCTGAGCACTTGAGAGCTGGTAATTTATGGAAACATTGGACTTGGGAGATTTGTGACACTGTACACAGCACATCCAAAGCGTACGGCCCGCTACAGCGCGCACACTTGGAGACAGGCACTCACGCAGTAGCTTTGAAAGAAAGGAAAATACTTGTGCATCAAAGGTCATCACAGGATTTTCAAAGTGAATATACATTATAGCACAATGATTTAAATAAAGTGTTTAAAAGCAATGCTATGGTCAGAAATTAGTAACTCTAAGCATGTTATCAAAGGGGAATGTATTGAAAAGCACAAAAAGATTAAAATCACTGGAGATTTTCCAAGGTTTAAATGTCTAGTAGGCTCCCCACTCTTGAAATTCCATGACAATTTGGTGCCCTGAAAAACATGAGCCAGTAATTTTAATTTCAGTTTCTGTGGACATTTTCACTATATGAGTAATTTGTCTACAATTTTTTTTTTTTTAAGTAGAATGCCAATGACAAGAAAATGTTAGCATGGAAGTCAAGCCCAGCTTCAGATATCGGCATAGCACAGTCAAGTTACAGTTCCTCAAACAGGACCCATTTTACAGATGGAGGTGATATCCACCTCATCAGAGAAACTTTGGGGCATACGAGCTCCTCTTTAGGTCTTTTCCAGAGCTCATCTATATCAGTTCCAATAAAAATACAATCTCCATCTGCAAACTCTGAACTCTGTCGAGCCTGTTTCCTCACACTATCACACCTACAATATTACAGTGACAAAAATCAGGCAAAGGGTAACAACAGCAGGGACTCTCCTGCGCACCAACCTTAAGAGAGGCCCAAGGCAGCCGGCCCAGCGGAGCTCCCCATTCCCAGTAAGAGGTGGCCACACACCGCAGCTGGTGCATCTGTCCCTGCTCTGCGCTCGCCTTTCCTAATATTCCCTTTCCGGAGCTGAGCATCCTCAGCTGGCCCCACTGAGAGACTGCAGCACTGCCCAAAGCGGGAACACAGCCGCTCTCCAGTCCTCTCCTGTTCTGCATCCGAGGTCTCAGTGAGCTCGCTCAGCTCGTAGCTCTGGCTGGCTCAGGGAAACTGGGACTTGAGGGAGCTGATCTGCAGCAATAGGAGACACGGGCATGTGGTGCTGTCCTGGGGGGACTGCAAAATTGAATTTTGCTGACATGGCTGATGAAACATCAGTGGTTTCAATTCTGAGTCACCAGTGGTACTTGCTCTGTTTGCCATTTCAGCGGGCCAGAACATTATGCCTAAGCATATTCATTAAATACATATTAATCACAAAACTAAATCTGTGAAAGAAATATCACTTTTTTTTGCCTCCTGCTTAAGGTCCTGTCAGATCTGGAAGTAACTTTCCTCTCCCCCTGTTGTCTTCAGCAGTCTAACTCCAGCAACAACTGTACAGGCTGTCTCAAGGAACAGTACTAGTAAGGTAAAGATCCTCTTCTTCCACTGGAAAGCCTGCGAACAAGAGACTTTCTAAAGAAGTGAGCAAAATGAAGCACAGAATGGAGATAATTGAAAATAAGCTTGAGACTTCTGAAGTGGAATATTGAGAGAAAAATCTGGCAATGCTGTAACGAGGGCTTCCGCACAGAGAGTGCAAAGATCACCAAGGAGACTTCTTATTCTAATGAAAGGTAGGAAATCTGCAGAGGATTTATTATGAAAACCATCCTTGAGCTGCTGGAAACCTATTCAATGAAATAATTTTATCTTTGCACGGTTAAAAATGTAGGAGGCAAATGATATGGCTATACACTTCTTATGTTAACAGTGCATATCGTCACACGAAAGAGACACCGAGAACAGCTTGACAGCAAGGTGACAAGAATGGGCTGCACAGTTCTTTCCCTCCAAATTAAGAACCGTGAGCATTTTTTGAGCTGAAGGTCTTATCCTGTACCTTTCTAACACCTTCTCAGCTTGTCAGCACCAGTCTACTCTCAGCATGACAGAAAAAAACAGAATGGGAAAAACGAAGAGCAGCTGGAAACGCCAGAGAAACACGACCTGGAAGGAGTTCTTTGCTGCACCTCCCTGGCACGCGCAGTGACAGGGTTGACAGGACAGTTGCAAACCCAGGCTTTCAAACGGGAGAAGGGAAAAGGGTAGCAAAAAGACCATGAATTTTCTATGATAACACTACATAGAGTTTACTTTTTCACCGGGAATTAAGTTTGCTTAAGTGTAGTTACCACCCTCTCACCTCAAGGACTGCACTTTATTTAAGCCAGCAGTCACGGTAAGACACCAAAGAACATAAAACTCGAAAGGAAACATGAAGTTCACCTTCCATGATGAACTTTGAAAGCGACGCTGTTGGTTTTTTGGCCACTTTACTCATTCCAGTCAGCAGGAGTTCTTCTGCTAAAGTCTCGTGGCGGTGTTCAAAAATACATCAGCTAATACCAAGGGTGTCGCCGCTCACCTGCTCCGCCTGCGCTCTCTGCGGAGAGGGAGGGCGCAGACCTGCTGTGAACCACTTCTTGTACAGACAAGCTGAGATAACATTTGAGTTGTCATGCCTGTGATTATTTTCTGGGTGACTTGACATTTTACTCATCTTTCAGGTTCTAAAAACAAAATGTTAAAACTCATGAAAAATATATAGCAGCAGATGGCAGGGCCTATTACTGTGAGTTGCTATCAGAAAGACAGAAAGAGAGAGAAGTAGGGGGAGGAAAAGCCTGAAATTTCATTTCTAAATGCTATTTTTTATGCTGAAGGTAAGCTGGTGATATTTTCTGTATATTTTATGATTGGTTTATGAACAGCCCCTCTGGGTATCTGTACGAGATGTTATATAAATACACTAGTACTGTAGATTATATTTTTAAAACTGTTTAGTAAAGTCTTCCTATGTTTACAAATAATTATTTAGTACATATGTTATACTTCCACTGGTACTATAAGGAAAACAAATTGGTGGCTGCATAATCACTTTCGTGTAGACAGCCACCACGGAGTACTTTCTTTTCAACTTTTCCTAAGCTCACATACCAGGTTTAGGGAATTCCTTGTGCCAGAAATCAAATGTGAGAATTCAGTATACAATGAAAAGACCCCCTTCTTCACCAACAGTCCAAAATAACATCAGAAAAAGGCCCTGTTACAACCCAAGGAATAGACAAAAGTTATCCTGACACCAAAACAACAGAGTTCTTTCAATCCTTGCATCTGACAAGTTCATAGTGTAACGAAAGGAATAGAAGAAATCATGTATGTTATAAATAAAGCCAGATTCTCAGATGATTAATCAGCATCATCCATTTAAGTTACTTCTATTTCACTTCTGGTGAAACATCTCAGCAAATGTAAGCGGCTGTAATTGCCAACGGGATCTCAACTGACTGAGAATTTAGCAGAAAATGGACTCTTAAGAACACAAATGGAACAGAAGGAACCAAGAGAATTGTTCTGTAATTTAAATATTCATGCAATGGAAATGTATGAAAATTCCCGCCTTTGTATAGATGGCCTCCTCCTTTCTTGACAACCATAATGTTTAGCTCTTTTTATCACTTTTCATTCAGAAATATCAACTTTGTTTAGAAATGAAACAGGTTTGTTTGGTTTTTTCTCATCTTACAGACAGGACGGAGGCATAGACAGATGACATGGGCTGTCAAAAGCTCTTGCTCAAATAAACCAGCAGCAAAGCCAAGGATAAAACTCATATCACCAAGCTTGCTTCCCATTTCCATAGCCAGGAAACCTTCCTGCCTCCTGTTCTCAAACATCTCTTTGCATTATTTCACTTTATAGTCTGTCACAGAGAAGTCACAAGTGTCAACTTGTCTTCAGCAAACAGATAGCAGTTATCTCTTCAGCATCAACCAAAATATTCAGACTCAAACATCTTGGCTGATCAAACAAATAAACCAAGAATGCTCTGTTGAACTATGACTCGTTTCGGTAGTCACACCAACATATTTACAGCTATTTTGCTACTCAAAAGCTGCTAAAGAACTTAGCCACTTGAAAAGCGAAATAGTTCAAACCACTGTTAATTTTACTTTTAATCACATGGACTTTAATTAAATTGGCAATCAGACAGACATGGCCTCACAACACTGCAGTGTTAATATCTTAAACTTCAAATCAGTGCATGTTTTTACGTCGGTAAGAAAGGTCAGCTTCCTAATTTTGCAAAAAGCCCCTCTCCTCCCCCTTTTATTAGGAAGCAGATCTCATCTCTCAACACTTGCTTTATTATTTCTAACAATACTATCAAAAGGGTCATTAAATTAGGAATTACTTTGCTTTTGAGGAAAAGTTCTAATGCTGTAGTGGCTCTTTAATGAAGGCAAGGACGTTCTGAAAAGGGAAAACAGATTAATAGAAAGCGTAATGTGAAAGCACACGGGTTAAACACATGAAGCCCCTTTACGGGAGCTCTTATGCAGAAGCACTTTAATTTTCTGTACAATTATTTCCTCTCCAGTTTAATCCCTGCAAGAGAGGGAAGAAACAGAACTAAAGCCATTGTAACTTCTGAGGGGAGTTCTTAAAATAGGGGTTTAATGAGCTGTAACTGATGCGATGTCCTTTTACTCTGCACTTTTTGTGACATCATTCTGCCTTTCCTGAGCACATCCATGCTCTAGAGTCCGGCAACTGAAGCTGCCTGTGCAGTATTTGAAATCTCCCAGATATATTTTGAGCTTTACTTTATCATGTTTTATATACCAGCCCTCAAGCTTAGGAGCACTAGCGAAGCATCCAGCACGAGACACAACACGTGGCACGGTGCGGCACAGATGAGAGGCCAGGCTAACGAGCTCTGCTTGATGATCAGTCCCAGGTTTATCCTGGCACCGCTGGGGTTGATGCCAGGAAAGGCAGGGGAGGGAGAGATGAGAGGGAAGGAGCAGAAATGTTGCAGCAGCAGTGTGGTGGGGCCCAAAGATCGTGATGGCAGGCATTCAAGAAGCTGTGGCAGACATCGGGCATAGGAAGGCAGTAGGCAAGAATCTGGGATGTTTGCAGGCAGCACGGCAAGAAGAAACAGAAGACAGCCTCCATGAAGGTCTGTCCCAAGTGGCTGGGAATCATTATTTTATTAGACAACTTTGCTTCTGAGAAAAAATGTTTCCCTCATGATAAATTATGTATTTTGGAACATCATCAAAATTCAGTATCTATTCTTTCTGGATTTCCAGGATTAGCATTTTGACACCCATTACCATAAACATTTAATCTATGCAGGAGGAAGAATAATTGCTTTGGCTATACTGGATGTAGCTGAAAAAAAATATTTTTAGTATCCTTCAGACACAAGGAGAAGAATGCTTAAACATTCTTTAACTGTGCACCCCCTTAACAAAGCTGACACTATAGAGAGGGCAAGAGAAGAAAACAAAGAAAATATTCAGCTTTTTCTGCAAAGTCTTTACCTGGCAGAGATCATAAATTATAAACAGACCCTGAATTGTGGAAGTGGAGAAAGGACACTGCTCTCCAGTTTGGTGAAAGCAAGGTGTCCATGAGGACACAACCTGGCAAAACCAGAAAGACTGAGGAAATAGGGATGGAAAAGCTAAACTGCTGACAATACATATGTCGAAGTCTGTAAAATACCGGATTCCATGTGAGATGAAGACATCTATTCCTGCTACGTTGTACAACAAAATTAAAATGAAGGGGAAACCTGTGTATTAAGACACAGTAGCTTCAAGAAATAAATTATTCTTTCAATTAAAAGCATGGATTTTGATAAGTCTTCCAAGCCCCTCAAAAGATGTAACAGTTCAAAAGTACCACATGCCAGCAGGATGCCTGTTTACAAAGGGCCACGTAACACGGTAAAATTTTAAACAGCAAATGTGTGCAAAAAGTCCTTGGAGATGAAACAAAGTACCTGGTTTCAGTTAATTACTGCAGTTTACTGACAGCTAGGTTCTACCTGCGGCAATTGTGTTTTTCAGTTATCAAAGATGGATGCCTTGGAGCCTGACTCTTAAACGTGCAGGAAAAGCAAAGCTCCCATTGATTGCTCTGGTGAATTTGGACTGTTTGCCAGATCCATTTGCCAGTGTCTCTCACCTGACTTCCTGTCATATTAAGGCCCACACTCACCATCTGAGAGGTCAGCGTTCTTCTCTTCAATAAATTCAATAAGCACCACTAAGTGGGTAACCCAGCTTCAAAGCATCAATAAAATAACTGTTTTCCAGTGTCCTATATGAGACAACTTTATTTTACGTGCACATATGCTGTAACTAGGTATCTGCATTAGAGGCCCACTAAAGGAGACTAAAAATATAAGTAGTCACTTCGGAAAATGTTGTCTCAAATGATTTCAATCAAAAGTTGTTTTTCATCAGAACACACTGTTTTAATGTTACTGGGTCTTCCTTTGGAGGTTTTTTAATATCATGTACAATAATGATCTTGATGATGGTCCAATTATACATTTTCAAGTAATTAGGCTCTTTCATCTAAGCAAATCATTTGTACAACCAAGAGATTTAAGAAATACTTCTAACTTCCTTCACCAGCCTCTCTCTTCTTGGAGGCTGAGATAGCTGCTAACGAGGAAAAGCTAATTACGGTAAGGTAAGTTGAAGGTTTTAAATACTTGGTGCCAATACTATTTAATAAAGTAATTAGCATGCTGTTTTCAGGATTCTGTATGAAATTCTGCATTTTAGCTTTTAATTAAACTAGACTTTGATGAAAGAGGTTACTATTACTAAACAGCTAAATGGAACACATTATTCTGCAGTTAACAGAAATAAAACTCCGCATTTATTTTAATTAAAGGTCAAAATAACCCCAGGACAATTGAAATTGCTATACTGCAAAGTCACACATCCCCCTGCCCAAAGCTGCCGCAGCTCCGAGCACGACAGGCCATCTTCTCAGCGTGACAGAGTAGTTCGGATCCTGTTCCAGTTCACTTCTGGGCCACTTTGCTGTGCCTGCTTACTCTGGCTCGTCTCCGTTGCATCCCATCAGCAGTAGGTAAATCATCAGAGTTGTTCACTGACTCACATAGACACTTGTTTCGCTACCAGGAAATGTGAGGCCTCAAAAACTTTGGTTCAAGCAATAACCTCAGATGCAAAGCATTTATTATCTCCGCACCCCCTCATTAGACAGCCTACACACTTTTACAGCTTCGCATCTTGTTTGGCAGGATGCGCAATGTTTTGCCACAGAAGTCAGAACAACAGCATGCTGTTCGGTCTAACGGTGCAGGTATTTTATAGCCATCCAGCTTAGAAAGAACAGAGGTTATTATCCAAGCTCCTAGTACCACGTTCATTATCAACAGCACGTTTGCTTCTTATTTAACGCTTCCTCACGTAGCAGCTCCAGCTTTAGCTTTCACTGCAGCCAACAGGCACTGCAAGCAGAGTTTGGCTGGAGGACAAGGGCTATTTTCCAAGCAAGACAGCCCTCCGCCGCACAGCCTGGCCACAAGCTTCCACTGCAGCAAAGCCGCCCTCCCGTACCCATCGCGCACCACCGGGCTCTGCCGCTTAGGGCACTCTTACCTCGCTCTTGGCATCACATGGCTCTGTACAGCCACTGAAAATATCTAGAAGGTCCAACCCTGGAAGAATTTCTAGGCCTAATCTCTCAGCAGGAGAGACCATGGTGGCCTCAGGTGAATGCAGAAGAAGCTGCAGCTGGGTCACTGCATCTGCTCCACCCTTCAAAGTTTGTCAGTGGCTGCATCACTCTGTCCAAAAATGTTGTTTTTAGAGATGTAATTGAGATCTTAGGTCTACCTCTACATCCATGGCTTGCATAAAAAAAACAATAAATTGTGAATATGGTCTTCCAAAAAAACTTCAGTCTTCTTTTTTTTCTTCAATGTCAGTACTCTCTGCACCTCAATGCCCGAGCCTGGAGAAATCAAGATTCATCTGTCCCCACAAGCCCTGAAGCCTGCATTCCCACCCAGCAGAATTTTAAATAGGCAAGATTTCAAAGTTTTGTCTACATCATTCTATAGATGATCGCAGCTCCATAGCGGGTGGTATTTATCTATTTTTCCAGAGCACACAAAATTCAAAGCATTTACATTTTTACAATATTTTCCCAGCATTTAGAAAGTGATCACTGAGTCACAGTGGCTACAATTACAATATAAATCTGTTAGCTGACCACAGGAAAACTCAAGTTCTCAGAGCATGGTGTAACAAACTGCTGCTTAGGTAGCTTTAAAGAAATAACGGACACTACAAGCTATTTCTAAAACGTTGGCACCAATCAACGAGAAACACTTTGGGGTTTGCTTCTTAGTTTATACTTTTTTCCCCCTAGTAAGACTGAAGCTTCTACACAAGCACAGTATTTGTGTTAACGCTTAGTTTTACATGTTACAGAAGAAACAAAGTGCAAATAGAAGACGACTCAAATCCTCTAATTTTTATTAAAACCACAATAGAGCTGGTTGCTCTCCCTGTTTAGCAAAGCACAACAGAGTTATCACACCACTGGCACGTTAAATAAACTGACTGCTCCTCGGGCTGGGCAACACACTGACACAATCTGCTCACAAATGTTTCTTAGTTTGTGTTTTTTTTCTTAACAGAACCCAAAAAGATTCCTGTGCTTCTCTTAACACTATACCTGATTTTAAATATCTACCTGCCTTTGTCCCTATGTTTGGGATGAGGCATACTGAAAGCTCTTTTTTCCTCTACGCTCCACCTTTTTTGACAGAAAAAAAAAAATCTTTGACCAAGAAGATTTTAATTTTATCCTTCTGCCTGAAAGCTCTATGTCAGAAACAGCTGGGAATTCAGTTTTCAGCTTGTTCACTAGCTAAGCATCACAAATATTTATTTTTTTCCTTTTCTTCATGAGTAGTTATGAAGTTGCTGAATGAAATTCTGCTGCTGCATCAGCATCAAAGAAATGACAAAGAAAGCAAGCAAAACAAGCTTGCATAAAATAACAGATATAACTCTTTTCTCAAGCCATATTTTTTTATGATTCTATGTAGTCAACGCAGAAAAGACATGATAAGAGCTTACTTCAAGTTAATAAAAATGTGGACAGTTTCATTGACTCCTACACAGTACCTAGTCTAAGGGATATAATTCAGCAGAAAAAACTCCAAGACTTTAGTGAAACATGAGACATTAATAAGAGAAACACGGGGACGTGATTTTGTTAGAAGTGTCAACACACACCTCTCCTGTTTTTGCATTCCTAAAATACAAGAATTACAGAAACTAGATCTATGCAGATAAATATCCCAGCTGGCCAAATTCCACACTTGCAGACTCAAACTGACACACAGGACTGCAAACTGAGCTCTGCATTTGATTATACTGTAAAAGATTGAAAATACATCTCAGTACAAATTCCCTGCCAGTATTATATTCCTTCCAATTGCATATTTCATACTCTTTTGCCAGATCTAATTTTTAAAGACTTACATAATCCTTTCACTTCCTTTCAGATATTAGCCTCTATCCTGCCGCTTTTATCGGCTATTCAGCCTACACTAAAATATCTCTGTGCCTTACATTAAATATTTTTATCCATCCTCATTGTTTATACCCCGCAGACATCTGCAGCCTATTGCTTTCTGCTTTGGTTATTACTTACCAAATTCTTTAGCCTTTCTTTTTTCTGATTTTTTTTTTTTTTCGCTCAGACATTTCCAGACTATTCTGATGTCTCTAAGCACTCTCTAGATATTTCTGACTAAGTGGTGCAGAACTGAGCACAGTATTTTAGAAACTTCCTCAGTCAGTAAGATGAGTACTTTCCTGATGTAAAATAATATTTTTCAAAGTCAGTTTACATTACAAACTTAGGTATACTTTAGTATTCATCTTGTTTTTAGGATATTTTCAGGATTACCATTTTCAACATCTCTATTACCTTTAACAAAGGCAGTGAGAAAGGACAAGGAATAAAAGACATGTTTTGCACCATAAAAGAACCACTTTTTATATAAATGCAACATAATTCTTCAGTCTCCTTTCCAGTTCCATTAGAGTTCTATCAAAGGCAACACTGAGTTATCTTTAGTCCAAGTTCGCTTCACAATGGGAGCAGAGACACTTGGGTTAATCCCAAGAGTGCTAACACTGAAGAGTAAATATTTTTAAAAATTGGTCACAAGGTTTTTATGCTCTGTCAAACATGACTTTACAATAAAGAGTAACACTTCTACCTCATAAAAGTGTTGAAGTTTGCACAGAAAAATAAATTGGAATTGGAAATAGATAGGGCATTGTTATTCCATGAAGGATTAGACGATATAGACTGGCAACCAACTGCTTTTCTTTTACTTTGTTTTGTAAGCATAACCACCAAGAATCAGTCATGTCATTGCACAGACTTCTTCCAGACTGAGGAGGCAAGAAGAAAGGACACTTCCCATGCAGCTGTACTATAAAAGAAATTAATGAAACAGAGTCCCACTTCTACTCTCATTTTTCTCTTTTTGCCAGACTGTGTCTTCTCAATGTGACTGAAGGCTGTGAAGGAGGCAGACCCAATTTTGGAATCATGTTTTGCAATTAATTGCTCTGATTTCTAGATCTGTCAGCAGTGTGTTTTTATTTATTGGTTGCAAAAATTTTATTCCATTCTGTTAGCAGCAGGTATTGGATGGCTAGCTTGTCATCTGAAAAAGCCCAGAATAAATCTTGCAACAGCCACTGGTACGGTGATGAATTTGTACAGCTCTGCAGTAAGCTCTAGCTGCTTTATTAGTATTCGCATTGTCAAAGTGCTTCTTGAACAAAAAGCACTGAACAAAATGAGCCTCTGACCAAGAGAACTTGCAATCTGAAGAAAGAGGGGGACTGACAGGATAACGGAGGGACAGCCAGGAGGCTGGAAAGCAGTTTCAAAATTCTGGACGTAACTGCTCTTAATTACGCCTCAGGAGTGCCGCAGACAGAGCTAGAACCCCGTCTCAGCTCCGGTGCATTAACGTGGTAACATCCACACCCAGCAAGCGCCTTCTCTCAACCTCCTCCTTTTGCTCTCTGAACCTTGTTACTCAGTGAACAACAACAGGCAGCTTTTCAAATACTGATCCTGAAACCTTGAAAAAGCTTTTTCAGCAGAGACAAATTATCCAGTAGATTTGAACATCTTGCAGTGCATGCTAAGGTTTCAATACGTCTCAACACACATTTCACTTCCTTCATAAATTTTGACACGGCAGATTTTGCTTTCATGGGCAGATGGATCAACCCAAACAGAGCCGAGCTCAGGTTATGTTGACAATAGTCACAGTAAAGTGCGCAGAACCACGCGTTTTTTATCTCATCCATGAAAATATTCACGTACATTCTTAAAGTATAAGTTTCTAAGTAGGCAGAGGAAGGCAGAACTTACTAACTACATGGCTGGGAGCCAAAAGTGATCACTGAAGGCTGGCACACTTGGTGGACACAAGCATTTGTGTGGATTTCTTTGGAAGGGAAGCTTTGTGCTCAAGTGTAACGATATCTCTGCATAATAAAATAAGCCAAAGGAAAAAGCAGAAACACTGTCACAAAGTATTCGGTTACCCCACTTGATCTCCGGTGAGTGTAATCACTGAAGTCTGAAATAAAATAGCTCTTACAGCACAAAACTCCATTGAGAACAGGAATCTGAACACAACAGGCAGACACCATTGTTAAGAGCGTTCCATTAAGCCTAAGGATAGCAAAGTATTCACCACTACAGAGAAATGTGGGGAATTAAAAAATGAAAACATTACTGTAATTTTCTGGAAAGATGTAGATGACTGCATCCGTAGTGCACATCTGTTTATTTGGGAAATCAACAATGGATTCATAGAAGCCACCGTTTCCTTACTTTGGTTCTACCACGAAGACAGATCAGGGGCCAGGGAGTGTGTAACCAATAGTCAAATCCAGTGCTGGGGTTGAAGAGCTTAAAACAAATCACGCTCATTGCCATTAAAGATCTCATGGGATTTACCATGCCAAGAAGCAGTTTCTGCAGCCTCTTTTGACAATAAAAAAATTGCACCTGAGATGGATTTCTCTTCTTTAAGTTTCCTGCCACCGAATGCATAACAAGAAGAGATGGAGCAACCCTTGAAAAAAAATCACTGTTTCAAGACTTAGGTTTGCGTGAAACTGTATAGTGTCACAGCTTTTAAATAAAAAAAAATAAAAAAAAAAATAAAGAAAAAGAAAAACAAAAAAAAAGAAAAACAAACCAACCAACCAAAAAGACCAGATTCGGTTACTCCAGCATTGTAAAACTAAGCCGAAGGGAAAAAAAAAATCACTATAAACTACTTTATGATTAATGATCTGCCTTGTGCTTTTGCGATATCTTTTGTCTTAATGCTCCAGAGGACTCTGCGCTCAGCAGTTAAGTTTCTCAGCAGTCAATAAATACAAATGAGGGAGTATGAGGCAGTACCGCTCTCCTGACCCAACATTCCCATGCGAGACACTTCTGAAGTGCAGACTGTGCACGCTTGCGAACGTGCAGAATTTCCACTGGATTTCCTTGGAATAGAAAATACTTGGCACATTTTAGGCCCAGGTGCAAAACCAGGTAGGAAAATAGATATATAGAATATTATCCTCCTTAACAATAAAACTCTGTTTTGCTAACAACCTCAAAGGCTGTGCCACATCAGCACTGAGTTGTAAAATTCTAAGTCTAGGACCTGATGACTCTCCTATGTTCCACAGAGCTAAGGACTACCACGTGTAACTGCTTTATTTTTCCAAAAATCGATTTTTCAGAAAACCAACTCCAAAATACCATTGACCAAACAAAAACAAGACAAGTCACAAATTTCAGCAAATGCAGAATTAACAAAACCCACTGAACTAACAGGAACAAAGACGGAACTCTAGTTTTCTCATAACAGACATGGCACTGGAATTATAAGACTGCTCACACTTAAAACTGCCAACAGGAATCGACTCTGTGCTAGAAAGCACATCCGCTGGTCAAACAGGGTTCACTTTCTTCCACATTTTCAGTATAGAACAAGAGGGCTTAGATACACAGCATTCTTTTCACAGCTGCCGTGCCTAAGAAGTATTACACAGATAAACAAAGTGGTAGTTGAGCCAATGAGTAAGAACAGGTAAATGTTGTCACCGTTTGGCACAACTCAAAATCACAGCGCTGCAATTTGACAGACATCCTCTCTTTACAGATTTCCTGCGCGGGGTCGTGCTCATCCCACAGCACCAGGGAGGCTGGCAGCGTTGTGTGTGCAAACATTTCTGAACCCTCAAGTCCTTCCCCTACTCTGTGGGGTTTGGTTGTACCTAGCTCCACGCAGGTGCAGAAGAGGAGGAGGAAGCACACATGGAATTCCCAGCGCTGCCCTGGCAGTCCCAGACGCATGGTACCCAAGGCAGAGCCAGCTCTTCTGCGTTCCCATCATCCCTCCACAGCCACCCTCCTCTGGTCGAGGACTTTTATCCAGCTTTCTGTTTCAAACATCAGAACACTTCTTTTAAGAACAAAAGCTGGGCTGTATTGAGCAGCAGTTGTATCAATCTTACCAGATTAAAGTTCACAGAAGTTGCTACATAAACCAAATTGCTTTTAGAAGTTAAACGTTAAGATGACTGACCGGTAAAGCACTCTAGATGCTGGTAGCAGCCCACAAAATAAATAAAACAATTTTCATAACTTGTTTTAAAGTTATATTTGAGTTCTGAGAGTTAATTCTCTATTGCCTCACAGTGCATAATATTCCACACTACTATATCTGAAACAATACGCTCAAGAAGTTTAATTGGTTTTCCTAGGGCATCAGACAGCTACAGACACACCGCAGTTAATAATATTCCTTCTCTTTGACCTTTTTAGGGACAGAATGGACATTTTACTTCTTATTTCAGCCAAGTCAATATAAAATACCTTAGGATCTTCAGGTCAAATTTAGAAAGAATATATGTACGTGCACAGTGAGCACATTGAACAGCAGCATAGAGGTACCATGGCTAATGGATTGGGAATGCAAAATGGCTCAGCAGAACAAAAGATCTTAAGAGTCAACTCCTGACATCATCTAAAGAGGTGATTAAAAAGATTTTTTTAATCTCCCCAAAGGAAAGATTTACATCTCGGTGCAAATAGACGTGGGTATCGCTGGTGGTTTTGCAACTGATACGTTTGATGACACATCTATCATTTCTTTACTGATACGTTTGATGACATGTCTATCATTTCTTTACTGATAACCTTCTACGTGATCCTATAGATAAAGAAGCAATTAACTTAGAGAATTAGACTTCCTCCTGTGACAGGAATCATCCTGTGTTTGACAGTTCAGGCTTTCTGGCACCTTTTAGCCATTCTGCCTTAACACAAAACATATCTAAGCCTCTCTTCTGAGGCAAATATTTAGATTATCCCTATGCAAGAGTAATTGAAAAGATAAGTCACTGTATTATTAAGGAAATAACACAAGTGTGACACTGGCTTTGGAACATGGAAGAAGATTGATCTGACCAAATACAAATGTTGACATTTGATCTTAGTCACTCTAGAAGCATTTCATGAACAACAGGAACAAATACATACTTTTAAGGTGCAATTCACTTAACCAGTGCCTGCCTGAAGATGAGCTATTTTTCTACGTTGTCTACTATGGAAAGTTAGAGGACTAGCTCTGATATAGATGTTTACCTTATGAACCTCCCAATCTGGGCAAGACGACAGACTGTGCAAGTGATGGAGACTAAAATGCTACAAATTTATTCTTTCTGGCTAAATCCTCTCCATTATCAGAACACTGTTTGGCATAGATGATACACAAAGAGGACAGCTCTTGTTGTCCAATTCTTCCATGACTTTCATGCTGAAGGACTGCAGAGTCAAGCTTGTATTGCCCACTTCAATGCACACACACTAACAGACGCGTTGCCTAAGTGCTCACAAAATAGAATGAGAAAAAAAGACACATCCTTCTCCCAGTAATGGATATGGTTAATATGAAGCTTTTTCCTTGGCAATTACAGAAGAATAATTACAAGTGTAGAAAAAGATTAGGCTCACATGAAGAAACTGAAGAGATCCCCATCCTGACTTCAATTCAAAAATGTCCGTTTTGAAAAGCACACGAAGGACAAGACAGTTAAGATGAGATCACACAGCTAATAATTTCAGAGTGTTCTCATTTTTCGTTTTGAAAACCTGACCAACTCTTAAGGAAACACAGAAAGTGCATGTATTGGAGAAATGAAGGAAAAGGTAGGTCAACTTACTGCCTAGACCACTAGCACTGAACAAATTGTCCAATGCAAAAAAAGTAATATTTAATTTCCCCCCTATTATCAGCTGCTTTTCCCTTGGAAAAATCTCACTGTTTTATAGTAATAAAATTTTCACAAAGAGTAACTGTAACAGAAAAAGTTATTAAATTAGTAGACGATCAACCAATCACGGCCTATTAAGATAAACTTACTCTGTGGATATCTAGATAGATTTTCTCTGAATGTCCATTTAAATGAATTATTTGTACTGCACAGGCTCTCAGTCTTCTAAAAGACACCCAGAAAATAAAATATAAGACTGTCACAGCATAATGGTCCCTCCTGCCTGACAGATATTAGGAGAGAAAAAAAGTTACTGAAAAAATGAATGTTGAGATGACATTACCAAGCTTATTTTCAAAGTGGGAGGCAATTAGACTATGAAAGTGTTCTCTTCCATTATTTCTATTATACCAGAGGAAGAGAAAGTAAATAAATATGAAGATGGATGGTTATTGTTGATGCACGGTGACAGCTACTCAGTATGTTTCACTGAAGAACTATCTTCTATCAGTCCAGATTTTACACAGTGGCAGGCAAACCTGTAACAATAAGGTAGTCTAACACAGTTCCATGTTTTCTGGGTCTTTTTTTTTTTTTTTTTAATTTAAGAAGTTGTGGTGAAACCAGAATAAACTTAATCTATTGTTTAATAAAGCAAACCATCTTAGTTTTACAGGATTCAGGTTGATAAACTATGTCAAAAGATTTTCAGAAGGGCTCTTTACACTTGTGTCCCTGACACTGTAGATCCTCAAGCTGGATTGCCACCACTTTGCCCCATCCTTAGAGGTGCAGAAGACACTCATTTTAGAGGGTTTGCTTGTGACTTGATCTCTTCTGAGGTCAACATATAATAATGATAAAAAATTACCACTTAACCTTATGATAGCAATTTTCATGAGTGCTGAATTCCAATTCACAAACTTTAAAGAAGAGGGCAGTTTAGCCTAACATCCAAATACTAACCATCGTGGCCACTTTGCAAACCTCATTTAGGTATTTGAAGAAGAAATTCCTTTGAAAATCTGATCTTACACGCAATCGGGATCTGCCTCCTTGGAGAGAGCCAAAATGCACTTGGAATTGCCCAGCTCAAGCAGGGGAGTTGGAGCAGATGACCTCCAGGGGTGCCCTTCAACCTCCGCCGTCCTGCAACTCTGTCAACAGCACTGTAACCATTACCCTGCAATCCTACAGGTTATCTTCTGTTATGATGGTCCTCTGTTTTAACTCTTACAAAGAAAGAACAGCCTTCAACTTGCTCACCTAACCTGTGCCTGCACTTCAGGGGCTTAATGAATCAGTCCTCCTAAAGCAAATCTAGGTTCTCTGTGCACTCAACAGAGAGAAGCCTTTGTCTCAGAAGAGCCAAGACAAATGCTGCCTTCTTTAGTTAGCCAGTGAATCATAAGTGATTATTTTTGCTGTCAGTTCTGCACAAACCCTCCAGTTTCTGAACTCTGTCCCATCCAGAGGAATGGGAAGAGCCAATCCTAGAGGTTCTCGGGACGTTGGGAACTTTCTGAAGTGTTCCAAGTTACTTTGCATTAATAGAGCACATGTAGAAACATTCACCTTGCTCTCAGCAAGCTCACAGTCCGACCAGACGTGAGGGTATCCAGAAAATATTAAGTAGGAGACACGTCAAACAAAATTAAACCACAAAAAAGCATTATACTCAATTCTATGTTGCTAGTATTAAAAATGTGAGCTTAGTAGAAATGAGTTAATGTTGAGTACTGAAATGATACAAAGTCTACATTTAGCAACCTATTTTCACACTTAGAGCACACAATTCTGTCACAGTCAACGCAGCAGAACTCAGTAAAACACTCCTGTTTAATAGGTTGTCATTTATCTGCAAATATACTTCAAAATAACGGATTTCAACTACCTCAAATTGATTTTGTTTCATTCTTTCCACATGTCATTGCGCCACAGAGGGTAACTCCTTTGATATTAATAGTAATGAAGACACATTGCATCTGACAGCCCTAACAACATGTTTAATGGAACATTTTAACTTTAAGTAGGTGAAGAATCAGAAGGGAACACACTTTTTTTTTCTGATTCCACTGTTTCAGAACACAGTTCTGTATAAATGAAATTATCCCACTTAAAAGTTATTTCCACTTTGATATCATTTGTACGTAATTTGACAGTTTTATTTTGGGAAGATAACATTCTGA
The DNA here is from genome assembly GCA_011801015.1 of Ardeotis arabs. Classification (NCBI taxonomy): domain Eukaryota; kingdom Metazoa; phylum Chordata; class Aves; order Otidiformes; family Otididae; genus Ardeotis; species Ardeotis arabs. The sequence goes on from JAAGAY010011808.1 coordinate 55,750, forward strand.
CATACTGCAAATTATTCTCCCGCAATAATACAGTTTATCCTTTTGTATCTGCTTTAATCAAATTTGTCTCAATAGCCTCCTCTTTCTGCTAAGTAATTCTGGCAATTAATCATCCTGACTTCTCCTAAAATGACAATCCTAAGGTGTCACTCACAAAGAGAAACGATCCAAAACACACTGTTTCAAACTGCTACTGCACAACACGGCAAGAGATTTATTCAGGCTTTATTTTACATATTTTGTTACCAGAAACTGCTGCTTCTGCAGGACACCAGGAGTTTTGCCAGCGATGTGGGTCAGACCTTATTTCTTTCGTGCAATTTGAGTTTGCACTTAGGAGATTCTCAAAGCATGCTCACCCACCTAACTCAAATGCTGCCATCATGTTCTACACAGAAACTCCATTTATCAAGTTTCACCTTTATTCCAGCTCTCTCCCATGCAATTTGTTTGCATGAAGAAAATATCTACTTATCCAGGAGGCATATCTTATTTATAATTGCATGTGCAGAGAATGTTTTGGAAAAGAGCGTATGCTGCAATTTTAAAACAAATTAAAATGTAACGACAAGTTCAACCCTTTTGTTTAAGGAAGCAATATATGCAGGGTTACTGCAGCTTAACAAATGCATTAACACTGAAAAAAACCCCCAAAAAACAAGTGAAAAATGAAACAAAAATGACCATCAACTGCACACAGTGCTGTCATTGCCTTTCCTTCCCCAGCTCTTTCCATTACGAAAGTTCCAACAAAACATTCGCCCGTATTTTTAGCACAAACAGGGCAACAACCAGCACCTTCCAGATTTTTATCTGCTAGACCAAGTACAGTTGTGCAAGGTGACCTCTAACTACCTGCTCTGTAACAACACTCTTCCCAAAAAGAAAGAGAGGAATACAGCAAGAAATCACGTTACTCCTACTGATCCATAACTACCACCTCACTGGAACAGTACACTAGACCGAAAAATGACCCTCAGGAATGTACAACTTAAAATGTTAAAATGGAAATCCTCAAGTCATTTGGCGACAGAACAAGCTTTTAAGACCAATATTAACACAAATCTTGCTTGCAAGCAAGAGCCGTAAAACAGAGATAAGAAAGGTGAAATGCTGCAACCAGCTGCTGACATCTGAAACTTATTCCAAACAGCTAATAATCCAGTCTATTCCTCAAAATTTATGTGGACATTTACCTTTGCTCACTGCATTTACCTCCTGCTTGTGAGACTAGCAACATGAACATCACATACGAAGAGCTCTTGGGCCCAGCCCTCAAGTCCTGTGCTGTTCTCAAACTCCACTGACGTGCTTAGACAGAAGCCATCACCAGACTACAGAGTTACACACGGTGCAATTATGTTTAGAATTGTGCGCTTTGTGGTGCATGTGAAAACACTACCACTTCTACCCTCTTTTCTTTATCAGTCACTTAACAATTAGTTGTCTTTAATTTCTTTTGGGGAGATTATTTTCCATGTATGGTAAGGGGAATGCAATTCAGAGCTGCCCAGCAACCAGCTAATAGAACTCAGCTCAGCACGGGCTCGAGTGTCACCTGAGAGAAAACAAGTGATAGTAACCAGTGAGTTGTCTTATCTTACATTCCTTCCTGGTACAGGTACAAGCAACACTGCACAGACTCTCCTCCAGCCTGAAGGTTGAAGGAACTGCCACACTTGGAACCAGCAATTACTCAAAGCCAAACAGACCGGTTTCTCTATCAAGGCCCAAGCAGTTCGTGTTGGTACTTAGTGATCCGCATCCTCCGCAAGTTCCAACTATTAATAACCATCCACTTTAAGATTAAAAAAATAAATGGCACTTTGCTGTAACGACCATTAGTTTGTGCACATACTGTACCTGTACATCGTTGGTGTTCATCCTCGTTCCCTCCTTCCCAACGAAGATGTCATCTATGTCAACCAGAACGTACCTATCCAAGGACAGTCTGAGCTTCTTTCCAGACAGGAAAGAGATGGCATCTATGAAAATCAGCTTGTGCAGCCAAAAATTCAAGTTATTGCCGAAAAGGACTCGTTGAATCCCATCGTGGAGCCCCAGGTCATGAATTACCGTGGCATAGAGAGCACTTTTAGCAGCAGGTGGTGAAAGGTTTTCTGGTGTCTTTACTTTTGCAAATATCACTGGTTGATAAGCTGTATGATTAATCTGGAAAACCGCCCAGTCATTTCCAAGCAAGGGACCTTTCTCAAGCTTAGAAGATTTAGTCACATGGAGCAGTGGGGAATGAGGGTTAATGCAGCAGTCCTTAATACCCAGATTGCTGTGGACATGGAAAGGAAAGCCCTTCAACTGAAAGCTCTGCAAGCTGTTCTCATTGCCTTTGTGAAATCCAATAACACCTACACCGTATTCTACACAGTACTTATCTAGAAGGCCTCTGTTCCAAGAGTCCATATTCACATACTTTAGAATATTTTCATATACTATGAGAGCATATTTGCCTTTATTTTTGTCTATAAGCACGGGGAGGTCACCTTTCCCGGGTGCAATCTCAATGTGAAACTGAAATCGGCTAGATTCTAAAATGGTTATTATATCTTGGCCTAATGTTGAGTACTGACTTTCCACAAACACCAGCACTACAAGATCTGTCCTCAGGGGATCGATAGGCTTCACAGTCTTCATCTCCATCAGCTTGTATGGCAACAGTTGAAGATCACCACATTCCACTTCTGAAGAGATTTCAGAAAGTTCATTTTCCTGTTTGTAGCCATTATACAAGTAGTACGCAGAAATAACTATGCTCACCATACAAAAAGTGGCCAGCAAAATAACTGTTCTTTGAAAATGTCTGTGAAGTTTCATGATAAAACTCATATTGTTTACTTGCCTTAAATTGTTCTCGCCAGCAGCATTAAAAACAAACAAGATTCTCAACAACTTGTTCCAGTCCTCTGAAATATTTATGTCACCATTGCAGCAGATAAATCTATCTTCCACAAAGCTTTACAGAAGGTGCAGTCTAGAAGAAAAGAAAATCAGAGCTTTAAGTGAGGCATCACACTTGTGAATTATCATCACACTCAAACTAACGAGCAAAGAAATCACTGCCAAACAGAGGTTTAGAAACAAATAGCTCAAAACTTTGATAGTTTCTGAAATTTTGCATTAGTAGTGTTATTTCTTCCTGCTCCCACTAGTGGCCATGTGCGTTTGAATAACTAGATCTCACAGGCTCCTTACCCCAGAGTAAAAGATGGTACGCAGAGGAGGCACTGAAAAGCAAGATACAGCAGCAAAGAACGTACTGGTTTTCTGAACATTTTTTACCCAAAGATAAAAGTTAACTCTAAATAGGCAATTGCTGACAACCTAAACATTGGTGAAAATTTATAATCTTCCTCCTTCCACCCCCAAGAAGCTGGGGGAATATCAGTCTACACAATTAAACAAACTCTACCTTACATTAATTTCTGAAGAACCAAGAAGTTCTTAACAAAACACGCACATTTCAACTCTACTGTATACATACATACTGATATACTCTATACTACATCTATTCTAAGAGTATTTTTAAAACAAAACTAGACTTTTCCCTGCAACACTAGAAGTAAACAAACGGCACTTTACTGGACTGTGTACTGTGATGCAAATTGCTGGAAACACTTTGTATTTCTTTGAACAAAACCAGGACAAAATAATCCAGTTCTTAAATTTGAGAAAAGAGAGTAATAAATCAAAAGCTAACTTAAAAGGTAGATCTCCTAAGGATATACTTATGCTTTAACCTGTACGTAAGGAAAGCAGTCATTTTTCAAGTCAAAAGTACAATCGCTGTCAAAAGGTTCTAGTAGAACAACTGAATGATGTGACAAGCATAAAATAATTAAGTAGCCTAAGTTATAAAGGAAGGTTAACAGCAGATTTAGAAAACTACTAAAGTTATTAAGACCTAGAGCATGCTATTGTAACTTCACAGTGTAGTACACATCCATTCCCATTTGTAAATGGGACTAGGATAAACTATGTGCATGTTAATGTGGTCATTTCCCAATTGAGTGCTTAATCCTTCCGTGCTCTATTTTGTAAAAAATAAAGTAGAGCTTACAAAGTGAATACCAAGAAGGTCCAGAAGTATAACCAATATCAAGTATGAACTTTTCTTTACAGATTGTCAGAGAGAATTAAAATGTTGAGAGATCATGATAACGAATGATATTTAGTAAAGCTCTACCTCATGTTTTGTACTTTATAAGGTTTAGTGGGTTTTTGTTAGAAATTTGGATTCTTCGAATGGCTGACAACCTTCAGTACTGAATCAGGGAGCAGATGGTAATAGAAGAAATATGGTCAGCTTCTGATCCAAAAGAAATTGAAATATATGAAAGATTAAATACATATTAATGAAGGGGAGGGGAAAAGGAGGAGTTGTAAAAAAAAAATCAAAACACCAAACAACAGACAAAACCAAACATGTCACGGACTTGGGCCAGTTAACCTCTTGGCAAGAGCTCTACATTCTACACTGTAAAGAAGGTAGCCTTTTACTCCAAATTTTCAAAAAAGTTGAAAAATACGATATACTTAACAGCACCTGTGTAGTTTCCACAACTTTAAGTAAATTCCAAAGATTGATCCTCCCCATGTGTCACAGTTTAGGCCTGCAAGAGACCAATCTACACAGTCTCTCTCTCACTCCCCTGCCCCACCCTCCGAGAGAATAGGGAGAGATAATGTAACTAAAAAAAAAAAAAAAAAAGGCTCGAGGTTTGAGGTAAGGACAGGGAGAGATCCTTAAAGTTACCGTTATGGGCAAAACAGACTCAACTTCTTCACAACCGGCTCAGGCAGACGCCTCTCCTCACTTCTCTCGGCGGGGCCAACTCAGGCCCAGGCGGCCGCCCGGCGGGAGGCCAGGGGGTGAGGGCCGCAAGGCCCACAAGGCCCCTGCCTCCCCCTCTCTGCCCCTTGCTTCAGCTTCTTCACATCTTATCTTTTTTTTTTAACGTTTCCCCTTCTTAAATACGTTATCACAGAGGTGTTATCAGGGACCATTTCTGCTACCAATTGGCTCGGCCCTGGCCAGCCGCGGGTCTGCCCTCGGCCCGGCCAAATCCACCGGACAAAGGGGAAACAACTTCTGGAAGCTTCTTACAGAAGCTGCCACCGTAGCCCCCCTCACTAAACAAAACCAACACACCATGCCAGGCACATGATAAGCACAAAGTAAAAATAAATTAGGAGGAAAATGAGATAAGAGGAAAGAGCGAAAATACATGGCATCCTATTTATCAAAACAGCAAAATGAAGCACCAAGAGCAAGCACACATGAGCTCTCTCACTCATAATTAGGGTTCCCTTTAAACCTGTGTCTCAGCAGATAAGCGCACTTTCTGGATGTGTTCTACTCTCTTCACCTTCTACTCCCAGATATCAGTATGTTAACCCTTTCTGCTCTGGGTGGCCTTGAACCTTACCTGAAGCTGCACAGACTTGCACGCAGCTTTTAGACAAGAGACCTGCCTTTCACCCAGGGATACAGGCTCACGAATCAGCGTCAGACAAAAGTGACATAAACCCAGCTTCTAGAGGAATGTATCCGAAAATAAGTTAAAGAATGCGTAAAGACTGAACGACAATCTGAAAGCACCTTTAGAAGGCCTCAGAGAACACGTTTAAGTATTGAGGTGCCCCATCCTTGTCCCAGTAGCTTCAAGATTTGGTAAGAAATCAGGTGACAAAGAAGGAGCTCCATCCTGAATGAGTGAAACCAGAGAGATGTTTCCAGACAGATGATTCTTCATTACGCACACAAAGGATTCTCCTCATCTCGTATTTCCAATTCAGTTGCCTGAATGCCAAGAAACTCTTAATTTTAGTGGCTAAAATTAATACTGCGTTCTGTAGAAAAGCTGTCCATTCGCCTGCTTATCTTCAATAACCACAGAACTCTTGCTGACAAAACTACAAGGAATTGCTTCTTTGAATGACACAAAGTCAACCACTACACGACCAACAAGCACAATGCTTGTCTGCTTCTTTTAGCCCTAAGCTCCTCTAACACGGCCCCCAGACATCCCTATTCTTATGACAGAAACCACCAAAGCTCTACTGAGAGGAACTTCCCAGTAGCATGATTTAGAAGTTTATTTCTTTACCAGCCTATGCTTCTGACAGTCACCCAAACCTGTGTAGAGCAGGAAAAAAAAAAAAAAAAAAAAC
>JAAGAY010011811.1:0-12470 GCA_011801015.1 Ardeotis arabs
AAATTGGAAAAAAAAAAAAAAAAAAAAAAAAAATCTTACAAAACTATTTCTGTAAATCTAGATTTGGAGATATGGAACTCTTCCTACTGTACTATCTGTATATTAAACGGCTTGTGAAGTCTGCCAGAAAATAAATAAATAAATAAAATGGAAGTTATTATGCAATTTAATATTGCTAAAAGTTTATGTGAAGTGCACTTGACAGTTAGCAGTAAACTACTACAAGAACAAACACCCCAAACCAATTTTGTTTACAAAATCACTTCTTCAGACCACCATTCAAGCACTCCTCTCAAATCTTTATTCTACTGAGCAACAGTACACGGCTATGAAGCCTGCTGCCATTCAGCCTTTCACAAATCTCAGCACAATACAAATAAAATGAAGCTTTTACTCTTGGAAGGGATCACTTGTTTACTACATCACCATGTTTTACAAATGTACACGTGTGAAGGAAAGGTAAGAAGTTGTTGTTCTCTCTTTGCAAAGGACAGCTTACAGTGGACAGGGAGCGGAGCCTTCTACCACAACAGGTCATTTCTTTTCTTGCCATTAGTAAAACCGGACCAGTTGTAACAAAAATGCTCCCTACAACAACAGGTCCCTTCAGAAGAAACCAAACTAGATCTTCTCACAGACCAAATGTGACAAGGAAGAGAGGGACAAGACTGAGGAGATGCCAGAGGAGGGGAAGGGAAAAGACTCCATCTGTTTTTGCCTTTTAGCCCACTCCACCTTCAAGCCTTACCTATACAATTAACCAAAATAATCTCCTTCTCGAACTGAGCATCTCATTTTCACAAACTCATTGAGGCTGTGAAACCAGATCTAGTTTGAAATTGCCAGCAATTAAATCTTTGCTTTAAAGTTTTAAGAAAAAGCACATTACCCATACAACAGCTCTACAAAACACCCACAGAAAATATCTTATTCAAAGTATTCATTTGTTTTCTTGCATCTGTAGTCTCCCTCCACATACCCCTTAACTGATCTGAGAAAGTCAGTTACTTTTAATAATAACAAACTTGAAGAATCAAAGGCAGTATTACTCCTTATAAAAATCAGTATACAGGCTGTCTAGAATACCCATCTCTGAGCTTCGGGAAGGGAAGAGGGGAGGAGAAGACATAGACAAAAAGGAAGAAAAAAGATAACCTTTTATTTTTCCTGCACAAACAAGACTGCTGTAGTGTACATACTAGTACAGCAATGACAATTCCATCTCACATGCCAGCAAAATCCACTGGGGAATACAGACCTCTAGTCAGTTTGCCAAGGATGCAAGCTAAAGTGCAAAAGGTGGAATTATCTTCTCACAAACAAAACAAACAGTGACCTCAGGATAGCATCCCACACAAATCCACAGGTGAAACGTGAAATATTCCTCACTCGACCAGATCAACACACCGGTGAGGAGCTTCCCTCATTTCCTCAGAGCAGAGTGATGCTTCCCCATGAAACCAGCTGTCACTGAAGCTACAGAAACCACTTATAAACCAAAACGTTCATCTCAATACAGACAGACTCCAAGTGGATTTTCTGTTGACTTCTTGTTTTGAAGAATAATGTTGACTATTAGACAGTCTCAGGGACTGCCAGCTTCTTAAAATCAGGACGGTGATGAACTGGGCCACCGATCCAGCTGAGACACCTGTAGTTCTTCCACCAGCAGCGCTGAAGGGCTGAGACAACCGATTTTGAGCTACCGCACAAACGTAACTGAAGTACACGTACATATGGAGCATGTGGATTTTTTTTTTTTTTTAACAGAAACGGGATCCAATTTTCTAATCTTCCATTCAGTTTATCACAAACAAATTACAAAAAGCAGAAAATAAACTTGTCTGCGGTCAAACAGGCATCAAAACACTGGGAGTAAGATACAGGATGTGAATGTAAAAAGATCATGCAGAGCAACATTTGATCTGGTTGCACCGAGGCCAAATCGATTAAGAGGCATCCACAAGCGCCCAAGCTGGCAGTACACGAGACGGAGTGGCCATAGTGCAGCAAATGCTGTCAAAATCCACCTGTCAGCAAAAATGGCATATAGCGGTGGCCTAATTAACACCAACTTTCAGTGAGGACAATACGCAGAAGAAAAAAGGAAGAATGTCTTACACAGTGAAAACACAACCTTGAAATAATTTGGAATCTGAAAACTGAAGCCAAACTCGAGGCAACGAAGCAAGCAAACCTCTGTGTCCCTTTGTAACATCATACCACCCTGCCTGTCCCCCCTGGGTCCAGCCAGGGGCTCGCCCTGGGGCTGCCAGCCTGGTGCTGCGCAAGCTGCAGGCTGCCTCAGCTGCTAACTGGCACCCCAGCACCAAACTCAGGCTCACCCGGCCACCCTGTCACCGAACCAAAAGGAGCCTGGGTCCATCTCCAAGCAGCCATCAGAATGAAGTTTCCCATCCTGAAATTTCCATTTGCACCAGTGATTTTTTTTTGGCAGTAATCCTGTGTGTTACCACCTGAGGTTTCAATGTGTTTCAGCAAACACACAAGGTATTCAAAAACTGGAATGTTTTTTTAATATGCAGACTCTACGCTTTTATCACTATGGGAGAGGGAAAGTGTGGGAAATCAATTAAATCCACCAAATTAATCTAAGGGCAGGCTTCAAGATAGGGATAGAACTAACTGGCTGCGGCATCATCCCTTAACACACCACCATAAACTCTTAAGTGCTTATAAAAAAAAAAAATCATCTTCTTACACAGCAAAGAAACAGAGACTAAAGCCACCCAGTTTATTATGTTTACTGAAGGCTCACTTCTCACCTGAACATTTTTCCAGTCTTTCTTCCTTGAGTAGATGGAAACCTGTAATAGTGACATCACTGGGCATTTTTGTGGGAACTATTAGCAGGCACACACGGAAATTCACAGTACAGTAAACAAGAAATCTCCCCCTTGTCTAAATGCAACACTGACTACTGCCCTAAAAATGACAACTGGAAACAACTACTTTGGGTTTTTTTTTATAGCTACAGCATTGAAAGTGAAGTCAGTGACAGAAAAAAAGCCTGGTTTTGGCTGCTCTTTTTATTACTACTCCTGACTATAAACACGATTCCAACATCCTATTTTTATCCCAACTCAACAGAAAAACGTAAGGGCACAGCAGCAATAATAGATGTTCTTCTGGGAAGGACAATCCGTAAGTGCCAGGCAGCCACACAAAACACCATCCACCTCTGAGAACAGAATCTGGTAGACAGAAAACTTCAAATGGCTTCAAACAGCTCCTAGTACTTCTTGTTTACAGTCATTTTAGCTTCAGCTACGGCAGAGAAATAAGAACTACTATTAATGCCTGCCATACAAGTGTTGGCTAGTTAAAACCTCAAGATTTAAACCACCTTGAGTACTTCTTGCACAATTACTGCAACCCCAAAACTCCCAAGCTCAAGCACAGCATATCACCTTACATGCAACAATGCATCTTTTTAAGGGAGTTTCCTCCCATTTCAGGATTAATTTGGCACAGTGGAAGTGCAGAAAGGAAGGACAACTCCCAGGCTGGCAGGACCCACCCTTGCCTTCAAAGCTGCTAAGCTTATTTATCCCAGACCCCCAAAACCAGCCAGCTGTGTTCTCTACTATCTTAGATGGCTTGGATAGGATGCTCTTCGCTCCTCGAGCGGCAGAGTGCTCTGAAGCGGTGCGTGCGGGCCAGACAGGCTGGGCCTGCCTCAGATCCACGCAGCCCACTCTGCCACCAGGCCTGTATCCATCAGAGCGCAAGACTGATGCTATTCGCCTCACCTGACATCATCATAAAATATGGAGCAATACCCTCAATAAGTCACAAGTGCTGAAGTTGCAAGCCAACAGTCTTATGTGATGCACTGAAGTCCAAAATAAAATATAAATAAAGTTTTCGCGTCAGACAGAATGCTGAGATTCCAGTATATTTAGATTTAGGAGTCCAGCTATCAAGTCAAACATCTCCTCTGTGTTATCAAATTTCAGATCTGTTTTTTTCTGTATCCTGAATCACAAACAACCTCAGTCTAGATTTCACCAGGCTACTCAAATCTAATTGGGGAAGATGGATAGCAGCACAAACTTACACATAAACTAATCACGACTACTGCATAAAGCCCTTGCCTCAGTCTCTTCATCCCTGTAATAATGCATCAGTGCTTATCAGTATCAAACCTTAACTCCATGCTCTTCATGTAACAGCAACTGTACGAACTTGGTTTGCAAAACTGCTGCTCCCACAAATTCTCAGAGACCAAGGATCACCCTCTAGAGAACCAGCTTTGGACAAAAGCCAGTAGCCTAGCTTGTAGCGCTGAACAGTTAAGCCATCTCCCTCCAAGATGGGCAGAACATTTGACTTTTTGTCTTGTGCTCATTCAAGAATGACAACTTGACATTTTTTTGTCAGCCACCTCAATGCACTTCCCCTACACTGTCAACCTAGAACACTGCAACTCTACAGCAAACATCTGAAAATCATGAGTAGAAGTAATGCTTTGGTGAGAATATTACTGCATCCGTTAAGATTTATTACACTTCTGAAAACTGCTTGCTTCCTGCAAAAGAAAAGCCTGCCACTCAGATAAGAGCTGCCATATCCAGCTGTTCCTCTTCATACTCTTACAGCTCCAATCTTTTCTCGTTTCTAAGGCCCCGACACGCAGCAGAGCCCCGCCGAGTGGCATCTCTGTCAGCCCGATTTATTCGCAGTTACAGGTAAGACAGAACATGTCTTGCAGCAATAACAACGACCGAGGAAGACACGCTGGAAGTCAGCACTACCATGACTAGAGACATGTGCATGCCGTACACATTCACAGTTTCTGTAAGTACACCCAGCTTGAAGACAGGCACTGCACAGTCCACGTGGTATGTTCTTCAGTTATACGCAGTCATTTTTTCCATCTGCAAGACCAGATTTGCACGTGGCACTCGGTTAACTTCACTGATTTAAGTATTACATCCAATACATAACTAGCAGATAAATATTCTGCATTGAGAGAACAGATCCCACATAATGCACACTTATACTTTATTCCCAGTAGACTAAAAAGAGAAGCTCTCTAGGTGATTAAGAAAAAAAATAGCGTATTTACTAGTGAAACAGCAAACCTAGATGACTATAACAGACCATGGTTCACTCTTCTTGCATTGTGCACCTTGATCATTTTTGCACTTTCAAGTATCGTGCTGGGAAACGCCTACAGCAGTTGATTAAGGAGGACGCTGTAGTTCTGTCCAAACCTCTCCTTCCAAGACCTTTTATAATAAAACTTTTATGCAATGTTACAAAACACTCCACAAAGGGGCATGAGCAAGCTGCACATCAGAAGTTTGAAATTACAGGAATTATGATAACTATATTCCTTCTTAATTTTACGTATTAAGCAAATCTTAAAAAATTTTAAATGACAGCTGGAAACAACAGATAGCGTAATTGCTAGTTTAAGAAAAAGACAACAATAGAAAGTAGCATTTTAATTAGTTTGCTAAAAATTCTGAAAAATCTATAATGCTAGAGCATTATCATCAACTTTTTCCAGTTGGGTAACATTTTCATTTTTTAGAAATGTTTTTGTTTGAGTTTCCCACTGAGAGTCTGGAACGTTCAACCCTACACGTGCACAGACACTATTCTGATTTTTGCCTGATGCCACGGAGCTGACATTACATTTGCTTGTGCAAACGCAAACTATTAGAGCAAAAAAGGTCACATCTCTTAGTATCTGAGCTGCTACACTCCACCTTTGATTTTATTACTCCAGAGGTAACCTTTAGGTTAATATTAGCAGGATGAATTTAAGGAATGTCTTTACGCACAAGGAGAAGCGGCAATGTACTATTTATTAAAGGGTGCAGGGGGCGGGGAGGTGAGATAACTCCAGGCTTACATTTTCCACTCAAGTGAGCAAATACAAATTCAGAGATACTAATGAGCCCTGTCCATCTGATTCTTTCCTCAGATAGGCACTCTACAGCTACCCATAATTAGCATTAGTTATCTTTAGTATGCATACATGTCAACACACAACCGCAAACACTGTCTGCAACCCCAACAGCCTGCAGTGCCATTTCATACTGTTTGCATTTCACTTACAACAGGCTTTATATTTCCACCTTATAATAATTTCCTCTTTCAGCAAGGGTCTTCTTTTTTTCACAACTATGAAGCTGTTAACGTCTTCATAAAATAGGTAACAACACAGGAGATAAAAAAAAAATCCTCTCCAAGTTAAAAATAAAAATAAGAAAACTTGAAGCTACCCTGTATATTTTAAGTGAGTGATAATTTCTCTGAATTTCATTTGAGATCTCAAATAGTCAGCACTTCGGAAAAAAACCAACCAAACAAAAAAAAAAAACACCAAAAACCACACAGGTGTACAGGTTAGGTAGGCATTGAGCTTTGCCAGCTTTAGCCTACATCCAGATGTAACGTACAAACCACATCAAAATGTTCTTAAAACATCTGCTTCGCAGTCAAAAGAGTAAGAAGCAAGTACCCCAAAAGAGGCAGGAAATTGCTTCTTGCTCTTGCGCGGCTCCTTTAAACGAGGAACACAACAACCCCCTTGATGTTAGGAAGGGATCCTTGGGGAGCCCGGGACCCAGCCACATGCCCACTCAGCACATTTCCTCAGTGCCGATCCATTCGCAACAACGGATGTGACCGTGCCCTCGGAGGAATGTGCTGGTAGATTACACGGAGGAGTCACTAAGTGCTTTGTAAGAGACGTGGATTGCTTTAATCGGTCTTTCCCAAATGGCTACGTATCATTTATTTGTCCCTATATAAAGAGGAGAGGTGCAAAAAACCACTATCATCAAGCTGAATTTTTCTCTTTGCAAACACTATTGAAGACCATATCCTCCACCCCCGTCATTTGGAGCCTTAAGAGAAGGATGGTGGTGTTTAACCACTGCTTCCGGCCACGGACACGGCAGCCCCAGTGCCTTTATTAGACAGGTGACACTGGGAGACAGAAGAGGCACCAATTCCTTGCATTACACTAACCAGTCACAAGGACGTTTCCAAAGTAGTTTGATACTCACATTTTTCTTTTTAGCATGCGTTGTTACATTTCTGACTACAGTTCAGTGACTACACTACCTTAGACAAACTGAGTGTCCCTACAAGCTGTCACAGCTGGAAGATATTGTCCCTCCCGCCACCTCTGCGGCTACGACTACATTAGACGTGGAGAAGACCTGCAGAGCAGAATGGCTGTGTTCCCAGTCCTCAGTGGGTTTCACTTCCAATCACACCTAGTTCGGTTATGTGGTGCGCGTGTCTGCACATTTCAGGTGTGTTCCTGGAGAACACCTTCTGGTTGGGTTCCACCATGGAAGAGGCCAGCCTACACACCCCAAGGCCACCTTGCAGCATAGCACCAAGCCCAGTCAGTTAGCCCATCAACACCTTCTCCTCATGTACACTTATGATTTGAACATAAATGCTAATACAGGCACAGTATAAAGACACCAATTTTAGTCAACAGGGGACACCAACACTATCAGACCCACAGTGTTTTTTGAAACCAAAGTGCTGCACCAACCCACCCCCACACCACAACACAACCCTACTCCATCCTCTAACGCTGACTGTGATAACATTTCCCTCTTTGAGACTTAACATGCCTTTTCAATGGGGTTTATCAACTGACAGCAGCATGTGCCACATAGCTAGACAAGGCTCAGCACGACTGCTTCCACCTTCCAAGAGGATCTAAAAATAGGTACAGGAAATGCACATCCTAGTCCAAAAGAGCTAGGCTTATGGAAGCTGGTCTTTTTTCTTCGCTTACTTTTGCAAAGTTTCTAGGAATAGTCCACAGACCTATCACACCTGCTGGCAAACCGACAATCTCTGCCCTGTAGTAATGAAACACATTCGGAATGGGTATCTGCTGGGAGAGCCGTGGGGAAAGAGTCTCCCTCAAAACTGTAATAACTGTTCATAACTATCGGGAGTACCTCATCTGCTAAAGGTGTGGGCAAAGTTTACAAAAAGATGCGCCTAGTAGGGGAACTGTAGCGCCTTGCCAGAGGCTACTCTTTTGTCAAGCATCACTTGCCCAGGAGAAGGGAATTGGTAGGTACTCGCTCACCCCCACTTCAGAAGAACATCATCTTAAGAGCAAACCTGTATTGAGAGAAAATTGTTTCCTTCTGACACCTCTGAAAAATTATCTGTGTGGGAACCGTACATGCTCACACATGGAGAAGGGAAAACAACAATCCCAGTCAAGGACATCCACGTACTATCACAAAGCAAAAACTAAAGCAGGACGGCAGAAACGCCATCCCTGTAGAGGGCTCAGGAGAGGTGCTCCTGGAGGACAGTCACGGCACGTAGCAGAAATCTGTGGCTCGCACCACAGCTTCGATGATGAGGACCGAAGAAGGGAGGCCGAAACCAGAAGGTGGAGCTGGCAGGCATAGCAGTGACGGTGTGGAGGACACACCAAGCAGACCAAACACAAGTCAGTAAGACTTTCCAGCACCAAAGCCAATGAAGGCACATACTGAGCGTCACCTTTCCTAGTGATAATTACTGCAAATAAAGCATGTAATTTTAATGCATCTTTCCCATCTCCTCCCATCATTAAGAACCGGGAAGAGAGAGAAATCCACCCTGAGACATGGGTGTGTCAGCTAACCCAGCATTAACAAAATATTTGCTGTATGTGTACCTTCAAGTACAACTGGGCTACATATTTCAAACAGTTTCAGGCAACCAAACCCATTCTCTAACTCAGAATTAGTTCTGCAGCTAACTCCAGCTATTAAACATGTCAGTGAGGGGAAGGTGTTAGGGATCTATGTACACAGACCTGGAAAAACAAAACAAAACAGTAACAACCATCATTACATAACAGCATATATTTTTATTAAAAACAAATAAACCTGTGTGCATAACAAATGCAGTATCTACACCAACATCTACAACATTAAACCTGCCTATTTCCTCACGCAAATAATCACATCCCTTGCATTAGCATGGAAAACAGCTACAAAACTAAAAATCTACTGAAGATTGAGGGGACAGCAGAGCCTCACTAAGATTAAGTTCTCTTATTGCAAACTACAAGCTCTCCCTCATTAATATTGCATTTTTAGCTATGTCTAAACAAAATTTCATTTCTGCAACACTCTTGTGGTATGCTGTACGTGAGCAATTTCTCAAAAAAAAAATCCCAGCTGCCTGTTGCAAGTGTCAGTGATCCAGCACTTACAATAAACATTTCTGAACACCTAATCAAAACAATGAAAGCTGTAGAACTGCACTATTTATTCTGCAAACAGAAATTCATAAGCGGGTTGCTGCTTTCAAAAAGAAAGCCATTGTATCCTTTCCATTTCTTGGGTTGGTTTGTTTTGGTTTTTTAAAGGTATATTGAAATTCATGCAATTAAGTTGTCAGCTGTTGGTTTACAAGCCACTTGCCCATTATTGCTACTTAGAGGGGAATCTAGCTTGCAAGCTTAAACCAAATCTAGGCATTGCACATAATTAACACCACGTACTGTACATAAACCTGGCTAAGACCAAAAACAAAAAGACCAACAACATCTACTACTAAGGGCACCAGAAATTCTTTTTAATACAATACATTCTAAAGAATAAAGAATAAAGAATGTGGTCCAACAAAGACAGGAGAATCAGCCTGGGAAACTTCAGGAATATTTTTAAAGTATGTCAGCTACCAAGGGTTGGGTTAAAAAAAAAACGCACCCACAAACAAACCAACCAAAATAAACCAAAACAAGCTCTGCTCTACTCTGCTCTAGTGAGACCCCACCTGGAGTACTGTGTCCAGTTCTGGAGCACCCAACATAAGAAGGACATGGACCAGTGGGAGAAGGTCCAGAGGAGGGTCACAAAGATGATCAGAGGGCTGGAGCACCTCTCCTATGAAGAAAGGCTGAGAGAGTTGGGGCTGTTCAGCCTGGAGAAGAGGAGGCTCCGGGGAGACCTGATAGTGGTCTTCCAGTACCTCAAGGGGGCCTACAAGAAGGATGGGGAGAGACTGTTCAGTAGGGCCTGTTGTGATAGGACGAGGGGTAATGGTTTTAAAATAGAGGGGGGTAGATTTAGATTGGATATTAGGAAAAAATTTTTACAATGAGGGTGGCAGAACACTGGACCAGGTTGCCCAGAGAGGTGGTGGATGCCCCCTCTCTGGAAACGTTCAAGGCCAGGTTGGACAGGGCTCTGAGCAACCTGATCTAGTTGGGGATGTTCCTGCTCCTTGCAGGGGGGTTGGACTAGATGACCTTTGAAGGTCCCTTCCAACTCTAACCATTCTATGATTCCATAAACAAAAAACTCACAAAAAACCTCACCCCAAAAGAACTCCACCATTTCAAAAATTCATGGTTTGGTTGGGTTGTTTTGGTTTTTTTTTTTTTTTCAATTAAGAAAATTTAAGTATCATTTCAGGACTGAGAAGAAAAGACAGAAGGTGGAAGTTTCTAAGCAGACTAAAACAAACCACTAGCATAGAGACGTACAAATATATTGAAAAAGACATATGAAGTTTCAGTTTAACTCTGTAGGTGCTCATCTCCTATTTCAGCTTTAGGCTCTGTGTACCTTCTGTTCTTCATACCCAGCTTTACTGACTACAGAGATAAACTCTCTCTGAAAGATGTAAGTGTAGCCAGCACAGCAAACTTGCAACCAGTGACACCCACTCCCTCCTCACCTCCAGTTTAAATGAAGTTGCAAAAGTAACATTTCTAGAAACAATAAACATTATTTTAAAGGAAGTTCTTCAGAAAGTTGCACCCTCCCCAGGTTCCTAAAGGAAAAGGTTAAAAATCACACATAGTAAAGCATCTCTTATGGACTTAAAGCGCCACATCCCAACATGGCATGCCCTTGTCCCCTTAGATGCATTTTCTCCTTTCAAAGCACAAGCAGAACAACAAGGGAGATGTGGCACACACCATTTAAAACTTTCTATGTTCTCAACATTGTACTAATTTAGATGCCGTAAGTGATTTTAGATGCCATAAGTGATTTGACTACATCGGATGGAAAACATGGAGACACTTCCCAAAGGAATTTTTATGTGCTTTTTTATGATGTGTAATTGAAGTGATAGGAACGGTTGGCTAAAAATACTCCCCATTTCTTTTCTGAACATTTTGACTCAAAAAAACAAACATCAGTTCTGGATTTCTGTACCACCTGGTTTAGCAAGACGTCTTGGTATTCTATGACATACACTGGTAATTTAAACAAAGTAGCAGAAGGTTGAATCTTAAGGGTATGCATTACCGAAATCCATAGGCATTTTAATTAGGAAGTGCTGAACCACCCGAAGATTAATTAGTAATTGTAAGGCGCGTTCTCCACTTGATTCCTGTGAGAGAGTCATTAGTTTTCCAAAACCACTAAGTTGTGTATTGCCTCTTCCCACTAACTTGGGAAAACCATTCAGCCTGTTTTTTACAACACACACCACAGAGCAACATATAAGGTCTTCCTGGTTTTCTTCCCTTGCCAATCGCCTTCATGTCAGCAGCCAAGTTTTACTCTGCCCGAATAAAAGCAGTTTTTTGAATTAGGAAGCCAGTGGCACCATAGTCTCAAAGTAAGAAAGCTAGAGTGAGAATAGGGGGGCGAGGGGATGTTTCTTTGTGGTGGTTTTTGCCTTTTTTTTCCTGATTGTTTCTCCTGAAACAAGAATTGGAACTGTTGGAGCAAGACAAAAGCAGCTGAATACCAAAAAAGACCTGACAGAGACAGCATTGACCCCAAGTCAAATCTAACGAATTACAAAAGGCTTTATTGACTGCATGATAAATAAGAACAAGAATATTTATTTGTGTAGAAGACATCTAAGAGCCTCTCAGGCTCTGGAGGGACAGACAGCTCCTGACATCACCCACGTGGCAAGATGGGCAGGAGAGCTGCAGAGGAAGAGGACCAGCACCACAATCTTTTACAAAAGGCAAGAATTCAAAGGAAATCTTAAGACTTCAGACAAGCACACTACGAACAAAACAAATGATATTCTGAGGAAGCATTGAGATAAGCAAAGAGACCCACAATTACTTAAGTTTTCTTTTATCTCCCTGGACAAGCTGCTACCTTGCCAGAAGCTTAATTCCAGGGAGGGCTGCTGGCAGCAGGGACAAGGGTATCGTACTGAAACTTACTTAACTTGAAGATTTCTGACGCACTACATTCCACACATTTACAATATCTTCCTTATCCAAATTATTCCCTGTAACTAAAAAACAATAAGTAATGGACGTACATAAAGTCTGCATTCCAGCTTGAAGGCAGCATTCCCCAAAGGCTCACGCGGCCCTTTACACCAGCCTCAGCTGTTACAGAAACATTCAGGAGCCATCACTCCTAAGGTAAATTATTTAGTGATCATCTTCCCAAGGGTTTTTTTTCTGTTGCAGGCTCAGTCATCAAAAAAAAAAAAACCAAAAAAAAAAAAAAAAAAAAAAA
>JAAGAY010011811.1:12490-22946 GCA_011801015.1 Ardeotis arabs
AAAAAAAAAAAGAAACACAACAACAACAACAAAAAAAAAAAACCAGAAGACTTGTAAACTCCTTATCTGTTTAGGCCATTTAAAACTCCAGTCCACTCCGAAAAAACTGTTTCCTTCTTTCTTTAAAATTTGTGTTTCAGAGAAGCATGAAGCTGAGCTGAATGCATTGAACAAAGACAACTGTAAGCAGATACACTCCAAACCTGTTCGGCATTACCCAGCAGCATGAGAAATAAGTCCAATCAGCCCAGTCTAACAGTGTCCAGCTCCAGTGTCTTTGGTTTCAGCAGGACTGACAAAACACTAAACCTTTTAAAGGGTTCAGAAAACTTATCACGCACTTTTTATCGCAATTCAACACTAAGAATAGACACTTTCCAACTGTTCCCTTGAATAGCTCTGCAAATATTAATGCATTTCTATCTGTGAAATCCCAAACCACACTAAGCAGTTTGTCATAGAAAATACTAACTCGTAACAGGTTTAAAAAAAAATTTAAAAAAAAATTTAAAAATCAAGTTTAAGGCTTAATTATATTTTGATAACACCAAAACTCATATCCTAAAATCAACAAGCAAATACCTTATGCTGTATTTGCAAACAGTGTTATTGTCTACAAAACCCTGTATGACTGGACACCACCGTATTCCCTTCGGGGTGTGTGTTTAGAAGCACTGGCAGTTCCCCAGTGGGTACAGAATAAATTCCACAATTTGAACAAAGAACATCTCATCTGACCTCCTGCACATCCCAGGCTATTACATTTCTCCTGTTTACCGTGACAGAGCCCAACATCTCATATTTACCTCTTTGGAAAATTACTTGCACAATCTTCACATCTAGAGGCAAAAAAAAAAAAAAAAAAAAAAAAAAAAATGTATTTCCCTTCTCAGCTTGCCCCAAGCCCAGACCGTCAAAAACATGTCCCTGTTTTACCATCTGAATGCCTTCCAGACAGCAGTGCTTGGCATGCCTTTCCTTGCCCGCTATTTCCTCCCTCAGGAGGCAACTAAGGCACTGTTCAGTCTTCCTTTTGAAAAATTACAGATTGTTTTTCTTATCTGGTTTTACCTGCAGAATTGGAATTTAAAATCTCTTTAAAAAAAAAAAATTACTTCTATCCATCAGAGCCACTAATTCCTGTCCCTGTCCTCTCTTCCCCAACCCTCTCTTGGAGAGGATGGGCTCAGCTCCCCAAAACCACATAGAATCATAGAATAGCTTGGGTTGGAAGGGACCTTTAAAGGTCACCTAGTCCAACCCCCCTGCAAGGAGCAGGGACATCTCCAACCAGATCAGGTTGCTCAGAGCCCCATCCAACCTGGCCTTGAATGGTTTCAGGGATGGGGCATCCCACCTCTCCGGGCAACCTGTTCCAGTGTTCCGCCACCCTCACTGTAAAATATTTTTTCCTAGTAGACAACGAAGTAACCTCAAATCCACACTGAGTTTACCTAAGCTCGCCGTGCAGCAAAGGCCCTCTATGGCGAGCGGGCAGGGGGTCCAGGCAGCGGAGGAGCCGAGGGCAGGGGGTGAAGCCCTGCAAAGCACAAGGTGGGTGACCCACTTAATTACCAGCCTCAACGTCAAACACCGTTTTAAAAGCAACAACAGAAAACAGCCTCCTACCCGCTACTGTCTGTATAAGTCACATTTTGTCTTTCTGCTTATAAAAGAAGTACATAACAGCCTTTTGTTACTCAGAATTTTTCTTTTAAGTGACAGATTAATTAAAGCTTTCTTCCTCTTATCAGTTAAGAGATACAGTTTCTTTAAAACACATTTACAAACATTTATGCATGCATTTATATTCAAGCATGGGCAGCCCCACTCAAACGAAAGGGAAAAGCAAGCAGTCAGCCTCAATTTTCAGAGCTTGGGTCTCGACCTTCAGCACTTTTGCCCACTGCCCACAGAAGTTTTGTTAGATTTAAACAGGAAGTTAGTAGTTTAGAATTTGGATTGTAGCTACAAATTAGTCTAAAGCTGTCTGACAAATCCTAAGTCTCATTTAAATAAGTTTTAGAAATAGTTTAGACTGTGATTTCAAAGTAAAAAGCTTTAATTTTACCCTGCTGTTTATCAGAGATTACATCTTCTCTCAAAGCTCAGCTGTTCATGGGATTTTCCTGCAAACACCTTCAGAAAGGCATTAGCTCCTCTGCCCAAAGGAAAGCCTCTCCCATAATCAGAGCCAGACTTAATGAAGCCCATCAGCCACGGCAAGCCAGTAGCTCCGTGCATGATGCCAACACAAATCGGCACCATGACCCTCCCTCCCCAACCGCACTGCAGGAACTGCCCATTACGGGCATCTACCCCTCTCCTGCCCACCCATCTCATCTTGGCCATTCATCAAAATAAATCAGTTTGTGAGTCAACCAGGCAAATGCTGATATTTATCAGAGACATCGCCTCAGCTTGGATTCAGACAGGCCCAACAGGCTAGCAGTGAATGGTGAATGCTTCACCTCAACAGCTCAGAGACGTGCTCACGATTGCGAAGAACGCTCTGCACAGGGAAAAGGAAAAACTGGCTTTTCAGGCGTTGAGGCTAGCAGGAAAAATAAAAAAAATTCCCCACAACTTATAATACCACTAGAAAAAAACGAAAGAAGACAATGCCAAAGTAGAAATGAATCTGAACAAAAGTGAAAGAGACTGTGGGTGTCCAGGTCCCCTTGGGGACCTGCAGAAGTCTTCAAAACTCACTCACTCGTATGTATTCTAGGCCCCTCAGTTGGTCTTTGGCTTTTTAGGCTTTCCAACTCCCTTTCTTACTCTCATGCATACATTTAAACAAAACAAAAAATCTAAGTTTGGAGGTTTTTTTTGTTCTGCCCCTCTTCTTTTTTTTCTTTTTAATGATGTAAAGCTGACATTTTTACCATAAGTCATCTTCTTCTGGACACTGGGATCACAAACAATTTATCACCTGCAAATTGCTTGCAATGAAGTTCTAGGAGCTAAGCAACACTGAAAAAATGACAACTTGGGAGTTCCAAAATTCTCAGTTTAAAAAGTTTGTTGTTAAGCAACTTCAGATCAATATTATCCTTCTAATGAAGGATACTGAATGAAAATGAAGATAAAATTGGCAAAAGGAAACAGCAAGGAAATGAGGATGCTGAAAGACGTGCCATTAAAAGCAATTTTATTCCACTTAGATAAGAGAACTGGGCAGAGGACAGACAAGGCACACGTAGCAGAGCTGCAGAAGAACATCAAACAAGCTTCAAAACAACCCAACAGCTTATCTCATCCTACAGGTCTAGATGCTTACTAACGCTACGCATGCAGAAAACCCTCTCATTTCCACACTGTAAGTACTCAACAATTAAGCTACAATCAAGCAACATAATATATTTACAACACTTAGAAAAAAAGGGAAATACCTAAAACAACGAATGCCATTTTAAAGCCACTGCCTTTTTGTTGAATTCTCTTCCTCAGTTAACCTTCCCCTAGATAATACTGTATTTTTCACTGTTTACATGGACAAATACACAGGCATTATATGGGATTATATTAAATAAGAGCCTTTTTCCAAGCCAAAAAAAACCCTAGAAGCCATGACTTAGCCTATGAGGAGCTCTGAAAATTAACTACAACAGAACCAAGCCTTCAACAGTAATACATCATGGGGGGGCGGGATCATCTATCTCCCCATGTTTTCAGGTGAGACACAGGGAATAAATGTAGTTTTTCAAGTCACTTCTCAAAGGATGAGAAAGCAGAATGCAGTAAAACTGCAGTATTAGCTCAGTACTCCATATTCCAGATCCAAAACTCCAGCTACAAATACATATACATAACTAAGCATAGAAAGAACAACTTAGCTGCTTGTCTCAAAACTCTATCATGGTATCTGACAGTGTGTGTGGGGGAGGTATGAGGGGAAGAAAATCAGTCCTTTGCAGAGACCATGATTTAGAGAAAAATCAATTTTACAGGGTCAGAGCTTCAGAGTGAGCAATCTCTACTTTAAAAATGCGCTGATAAGGTAAGAGGTTTGCTGCAGGCACAAAGACAATGTGATAGCATGATAAGGAGATCAGAAGTAACTCCAAAATCCTAACCCATTGCTATCTTTTTCTATGCATGTCCATTGGATACAACTACCAAATTTTGGAGGCGGATGAGGAGAGGCAATTTTCACCCTCACCACAAGAGAAAAAAAAAAAAAAGATAGTATATTTCAGATCTGTTAGCACCAAATAACTGTATTGCCTAAATTTGAGCTGTGACCTCAGAGTCCAACATTAATACAGTTCACAAACAACACAGGGTTTTGCTCACCCTCCCCCTGCCCCCATGGTGAACTCCTATTAGACACGCGCTTTGTTTTACTAATTGCAATTCCAAATAGAAATTACGTAAATCACAGAAACTGCCATACTGGATCACATTGGTAGCCTGCTCTGAAAAGGAGCCATTTAAAAATGCTTTTACTAACAGGTACAACCAGTTTTGCCCCATTCCTGTCACATGTTATCTGCTGTGGCTGAATAGACAAGCTCTGCTCTAAGGGGAATTCAGACCAGAAAAGGATGAGGAAGGAATTCCTATCTGGATTAGCTCAAAATGGGTCAGTGGGAACTGAATGGAGTTATCCATCCCTGAATGCAGCTCCGTAGGAATTTTGCCTATTGCAGTGACTTGACGGTAACTTTTAACCATCGGGAACCAAAGACGGGTCAGGTGTGAAAAGACTGCTCATGCACTGCTGCAGGTCACCGAAGGGAAGCAAAGGGACTAACACTTTAATTAAACGCTATGACACAAACTGTAGCACATGTGGTTTCAGAAGTTGGCACCCTTCTCCAAAGGGTGGGCCACTTTTAGGTGGGCCAGTTCGACTGCTTGCGGCCATTTTCTGATTCAGACCTCTGAAGCATCTGTTAGAAGCTGACACCTACCAAAAAAAAGGCACAGCTCATTTCTTTCAACACCGCACAGGATCAGCAGAGAGAGGGGTCAAAGAACGCTGAAAAGGCTGAGCTTACAGCGTGGTGGCCACTGGTGGAAGCAGGAAGAGCAGCTTTCAGCAGCCAGCTCCCAAGCTAGGTGGGTTGCCAGCCAAACAGTAGTCAGTGTTTGCCGCCAGAAAGGAACAGCTGGATTACAAAACCACAAAGCACATTGGCTCACGTGCTCCTGTTTAAAGCCTGGCTGTCCCACAATCCACAAAATGCCACCAGTTGACTACTAGAAGGTCTTCTTTTGGAAAGCCCTGTAAATCACTGCAATCTACGCACCTTTCATATTAAGTCCTCAAGAGAAGATGAAGTTCTCCTGAACTTGCAGGGAGGACCATCAAGAGCACACAGCAAGCCAGAAGTCCTGCTTCTCAGCTGAAGAAGTCACAGCACTTACAAAGTTGTTACACTGGAAGCTACAGTAAAGAAACCAGCAATACCCATATCCATATGCTCTCTCCTATTTCTATTAATGGATGCGGGGCAAGAAACCTGCAACACACTATTGTGGAACAATGATATCCTTACCATCAGTAGCTAGTTTAAGGTTTTCCACCCTTCATTATCTTTACGTTCAACGCCAAGATGTACTTCTCATCTGGAAAGCACATTTCATGAGCCACTGAAAGATACTGGCATCAGTTACTGCCCCTTACCCATATTAACATCATGTGAAATTTTATTTTGCATTTCCTTCACAAATATTTGTTCTGCCACAAACTGCAGTCAAAACAATCCTACATCCTCCATAAACCAAGAAGCTTGAGGTGTGGTGTTTTTTTTTAAATAAACACACACTTTATGTATATACACAGACACACATACTAATTTGCTGTCATTCAAACTGATCCCCTTGAACAGAGCCATTATCCCCATTTACTTTGTTTCTCTTTTGTTGTATGACCAAATTCTTACAAGGAAAGGTAGATATTTTTTGTAACTGGAGGCATCTCCAAAGCTTTTTGGAATGTAATGCAGAGCACAAGAAGATTTAATAATCAGGCAGCTCTCCAAAGGTTTTTTAATCAAAATGAATTTTAAAAAAAAGGCAAATAGCTAGGCTTCAGGACCAATGTCATATTACAATCAAGGGCAGAGAAGTGACTCCCAAGTGACTTCCTTAGGGCTTGAGACTCAAAACCACACACCAGCCATTACTGGCAGATATTCTCAGCTGGTCTGGTACCACCAAAAGGGATTGAAAATGTGTTTGCAATACCTCAACTGCAGGGATTTCTGGAGTAGAGTCAGGGAAAGAGGGGCAGATTCCAGATCAAATTGTGAGAACAAGGGCTCATCAGAACGACTGCATTCAGTCTTAAACAAAAAAAAAAAAAAAGCAGGTCAGATCAAAGAAAAGTTTCGACTTCTCTTAAGAGAACACCTTTGTCTTTGAATTATTCCACGCTCAAGCTAGTTATCAACTGCTCTTGGCAATCCTCAGCCTAGCAGTTACGTGTCCTAAACCCTTGCAAGAGCATGCTCTAACAATTAACCAAGCTTACAGAAAGTCGTTCGGTATTTTTTCAATTTGCTTTACTTTTAATCTTCTTACACCACGGGATTTTTTTCAAATCCCCCGAATTTAAATCCAATAACACATAGCTCTAGACTTTTCTGTTAAAACCCCACACACAGCTCACCTAACAACTTCAATGAACCTATTACCATATACAAAACCAATTATATTTTTAACATTAGCAGTCTGGAACTCCATCTCTTCATTGCCTGGATACAAGGGGGCACGTAAGTGACTGTTTAATATAGCCTATACACTAATATAATGTATATACACAGATGTATGCATATGGTGATTTTTATGTCGTATTTTATGTGCATATTACATATGCAAACATACTGGAGATTTCAATATTTATTTGCAGTGACAAATTAGGTGCATTATGTGCATGCATACATGTGTATACATACACATGGACATTTGACAGACATTATTGGTTTTTTATTAAACCCAAATACAATTTTTTCCAACTCCTGATTATTATATACATTTTTCTGACAATGTGACAGATGTCAAAATGACACTAATTGAGGATTAAGGACGCAAATTAAGCTTAGAGATACTACCTTAAAAATAAACAAGTAACAGCTTGGAGACGCATTCCCAGCCAGAGGTGAACCAACCAAACTGTGGATGGAGCAGGCTGTCCAGTGAGGTTGCTCAGGCCCTGTCCTTGGAGCTCCATTTTCAAGACCCAGCTGTAGAAAGTCCCGAATAGTCTGGTTTGACCCAGCATCTGGCCCTGCTTTTGGCAGGGGGTTGGACCAGAGACTGAGGGATCCTCTGATCCTACATACTAAATTCTTGACCAAGTATCCACACCCAATAGCTTGTGTTTATTCTGCTGAGTCACTTAAAAAAAAAAATTTTGCTCAGAAAAACAGCTTCCAGCTATTTTGGTAAGCTTTGTATTGGAAAAAGACTGCAAATTGAAATAAATTGGCATACCTTTTCTTCATACAACTTATAAACCAAACTGTTTATTATTTTTCACAGTTTATTAAACACATGCAAAGAGAAAGTAATGAAAAGCCATCAAAGATGATCTATACTTCTTGTAGGTTTGCCATACAATTCAACACTGATCAATTTAAAGTGATTAAGAAAGATCACTTGCATCTGTCACACAAACAGCTCATGAAAAATTAAAAATATCAAAATCTTGTCAGCTCCCTCATGTCTTCATATATGTTTTGTGAAGAAGCACATCAGCTGATCACTTTTTTCTGCAGAAAAGGCATTTGAAGAGAACACAAGTCTCAAAATTGTCTGTTCCTCATTAATCAAACAAAAGAAAAAGGAGGAAGCAGATCCTTTTTTACCCCCCTAACTTGTCCATCTGACTGCCAAGGATCCTGATGGCGCAACAGAACCCACAGCGCCTGCTCTGCCCCGCTCACCCACACAGCCACCCACCCCAACACCGTGGCATTTTAAATAGGAAGTGCAAAAGGGACGCTTCAACAAACGCCAAACCTTCGCCAGGGGAATTCGGGTACAGAAGCGACAGGAAGAGGAACCAAAAGCCTGTAATGGAAACAAAGAAAAGGCTTCGTACCCCTTCCCACACTGCACAGTCATTTCTAAAGTTCCGCTTCAAAATGAAACAATGAAGCAGCAAATATTTGGGGTCTTCCACTAAAAAAAAAAAACAACCCCAAAATCCCAAAAATAAGAACCTATAAAGCACTACATTACCCATGTTTTTGTTTTTGTTTTGTTTTTCAAAAAAAGCAAGCTGTAAGGCAACATACTTTTTGTCAACTAACCTTCTGAGGGCCAGCCTGTACGACATCAATGTCTTAACAACCTGACTTCAGTCAGCTGGTAAGAGTCTTGCTTATAAATTTGGAGCTAGAGCAGCCAGCAGAAGAGGCATGGTAGAAATCCCGATAACGTCAGTGTGCTGATTAGAATAAATCTTCAGTTATAAACCAAGATCATTCATGCGAATTCACAAGGATAGTTACTGTCTGTTGCATTTATCTACTGAAATCAGACAATTAATGGAAAGAGATTAAATGGAAAAATAGCTACTGAAGAAAACAACCATTTCGCAAATTATGAGAGCTCTTGGCCAATGGATTCCCTAACCCCAGAAGTAAGACTGACTCACATGAGTGGCAGAAGCAACCACGACATCACCAAAGCATCAGTAAGGAATATTTCCTTTAAAGCTGCATAAATAAATATTAATCTACCTGTAATTTTAGAAGGGAATTATTCATGTGTAATATAGAAAGAATTTGTTTTGTTCCTGCTTTCCTTCTTCCTTATACTGTTCCCTGCAGAAACAAGGTACAGTTTCCTCGCTGCTTTCCAGAAAGCGTTTGTTAAAATGGCAGGAAAAACGTTTCATTTCAGAAATGAGATCTAAAGAGAATCTAATTCAAACATCAAAATTTTGCATTTTAGCAGATGAAGACAGTTTAACTGTGATAAATCCACGCATGTAACTCCTATTATGAAATATTTTAGTATTACAAAAGCAGTCACTTGTTCAAAACATCAGCCTGAGAGTATCAGGACTGACAAATGCCTGATCACAAGATGACCAGATGTTAAAACCTACCGCGCTATAAAACATTAAAAAAAAGAATAAATGCAAAGCCTCAAATCCTCATATGGAATGACAGAACAAGATCTAAAGCTTCTGCAGAAACATCGGTGCCCGTTTAAACAGATGTTTCAAGGCAAAGGATGCCTCTGAAAATTCTGGAGCTCGCTAAGGCAGACACCATTGCAGAGGTCTCTGAACACAGACTCTCCCTCGAAATGGTTTTGGTGCGAAATCCAAGCCCCCTTTCTTGCAAGCACCTTCAAAGTGGCAATATGGACATACCTCTCTGCATGGCCAGGGCTACAGGGACCCAACAGAAACGCCCATCCCTCTCTGGTCTATCCTGAAGCACAGTCTCAATGGTAACACCTCATTTTTTTTTTTTTTTCCACTTCAGCTATGTACCCAAGGCAGAAATTCCCTTCTACTGCATTCAGACAACAAATGGTTGCACCGAGCTGATGAAACCCAAACGAGTTTTGTAACGGGAAAGCTTTAAACCTCCGAGCATCTTTACACCTGCTCGGCCTGATGCACCCTGCTCAAGGCTGGCAAGAGGAGGCCGGGAAGCGAGAGCCGGCGGCAGGGATGGAGAGCAGGGACGGGGAGCTGGCTCCTCTCGCCCACCGGGTAGCGGGGTCTCTCCTGGGAAGGGCACCTGAGCCGCAGGCCCGCATCCCCCTGCCCAAGGGGGAGCGCCGAGCTCCAGGCTCTGCTTTTAGGCGAAACGCTGGCATTCACCTCACCCCCACCCAGTGGAGGACAGAAGCTGAGGTCTTATGGCCGAGGTCTGGCAAGCGAAGGAGACCAGGAGACAACTCTCCCCTCCCACACCTTTTTTAGGGGGCAGCACCAACACCCAGCCTCATCGGTTCCTCCTCTGAGGTCCCGGCTTGCGCAGCCCCGCGGGGTCCCCCCCTGCTCCCCCCGACCGCGCAGCAGCCGCGGTGCACTTACACCCCCGGCCGTGGGAGGGTGGGGCACGGGGGGACACCTCCCACCCCCAGCCCCACCCAGAGCGGGGCCCGTCGGAGGGTGCCGCTGGGCCGGGGGCGGGCGGAGGAGCCGCCGCCAGAGAGGGGAGGGAGGGGAGGGGAGGGCCGGGGCGGCCGCGGAGGGGCGCGGGCTGCGGGCGGCTGCAGCGCGCACGGCGGCGCCTCGCTGCTGCACTGCAGAGCCGCCATCTTCTCGCGCCTCCGCGCCGCTCGGCACCGGCCCGCCCGCGGAAGGAAAGGGGGGGATGGGATGGGGGCACAGAGCATGGCACGGCCCCGGCCGCCGCCCCCTCCCCACGCAACCCCGCGGCCGCCGCCTTCTGCTGCGCCAGCCCACGGGGAGCGCCCCGCCGCCGCCTCACACACCTGCGTGGGTGTGCGCCATGGGGGAGGCGCTGCCCTT